>PVKP010003499.1:0-108100 GCA_004027715.1 Plecturocebus donacophilus
GTTTTCCTGGATAATATCCTGAAGAGTATTTTCCAGCTTGGATTCATTCTCTTCGTCACATTCAGGTACACCTATCAAACGTAGATTAGGTCTTTTCACATAGTCCCATATTTCTTGGAGACTTTGTTCATTCCTTTTTACCCTTTTTTCTGTCATCTTGCCTTCTCGTTTTATTTCATTGAGTTGATCTTCGACCTCTAATATCCTTTCTTCCGCTTGGTCAATTCGGACCAGAAGCTGCGATTTTCATCTCTGATAAAACAGACTTTAAAACAACAAAGAACACAAGAAACAAAGAGGGACATTACATGGTGGTGAAAGGATCAATGCAACAAGAAGAGCTAACAATCCTAAATATAGATGTACCCATTACAGGAGCACCCAGATACGTAGGGCAAGTTCTTAATGACTTACAAAGAGACTTAGACTCCCACACAATAGTGGGAGACTTTAACACTACACTGTCAATATTACACAGATCAACGAGATAGAAAATTAACAAGGATATCCAGGACTTGAACTCAGACCTGGAACAACTAAACTTAACAAATATTTACAGAACTCTCCTCCTCAAATCCACAAAACATACATTTTTCTCAGTATCACATTATACCTATTTTAAAAGTGACTACATAATTGGAAGTAAATCACTCCCCAGCAATTGCATAGCATTTCACGGGTTTAAATAAAATATTGGTTGGCTGCTTATTTGTTATTTTCATCCCCTATTCCTTCTTGTCTCCATTGTTAAGCACAATTATTGGCATAAAAGAGGTTTTTAATACCCATTTTTAGACTGTATTCTAGCCTGGGCAATAAAACAAGAATCCCATTCTCTCTCCCTTTCTCTTCCTCTTTCTTTCTCTCTTTCATTCTTTTTTTTTCTTTCTTTTGCTGTTTCTTTCTTTCTCCTTTTCTCTCTTTTTCTAAAAAAAAAAGAATTAACATCACATTTGATTTAAAATTCAGATATTATGTGATTTTATTGATTTCTCCTTATGTAGTGAGATACCATTTTGTTATTTTGGTGTTGGGCTGGTTTTCTTTAAAAATAATTTCTCTACTATGCTTTAAGTGCCAAAAAGAGGCATAGTGTCTTATAGCTTCTTTAGAACCTGCCCCAGTGTTCTGACTGACCTTGTATATATACTGATTTCACCTGGCTGCCAGGTGTCTTATCATTAAATATCTAAATGGCATTTATGCCCTAACTCTGCTTCCTCTATATACTTTCAGGAGTGAGGTAGTAGAAAACATGAACTTTGAAGTCAATCAGATGTGAGCCCAAATCTCAGGTTGGTCACTTGCTGAATAGTTTTATAAATACAGGACCAGCACTTATTTCCATATCTATGAAATGAGGATGATTTTCTGCATCCCAGAGAATTAACAAGTCAAATTTCATGTAGTAATTTTTCTAAAAATATTGGCATTGGAAAGACAGAATCATTGGATTCTCACCCTTAATAATTTAAACTTAGAACACAGAGAGTGGCGAAAGAGTCTCAGTGTAGCCTCTTGAATAATTTGGTCCATTGATGAGAAACACCATCTTTACTTACCCAGCTGGCTTGCCAGATTCCTTATATTCTAATCATTAAAGAAATGGCAACGTATTTAAGCCGCAGGTTGAGAATATATGTTACATCCCAGTATTGCCAGGCATCATCATTTACAGCTGAGTTGAAAGGTTTGTCATTGTCATCTTTCTAAAAAGCCTTCTTCCTCTGTATGACAATGTAAATGGCAAGTGGTGGACATCACAGGGATCAGCTCATTGTCACACTATATATCAAGGGAGTTGTAAGGGATTCAGTAAGTGCATGTAGAAAAATGACAAGGGAAGTGAGACAAATCCAGAGTAATCGATTGTGATGATTAGGATAAACCACTGCTGAAGTGATAGGAGAGGTCCCAGGGCATCAATCCACCACATCATCTCTGTGATTCTTTCCTTGTTTGCAAGATGAGGATAATGCCTACTTCACAGCTTTCTTGTTTACAAACCAACACAGTGTTTAGCATAAAGTTAAGACTCAATACATATTAATTTCTTTTATTTTCCCTACCCCTTTAAGTCAAACTATGTCCAAGAAGGAGACGTAGGAGTCATGGGAAATAACATTTTGAAATGTTGGCACTTTTCTATAATGTTAGCTGAAGGCTTGTAGAAAAAAAAAGAAAAAAAAATACTAGTATTGGGAACTTAAAATAGTTTTTCTTTCTAGTCTCATATACAAAACTCAGGGGTTGAAATAGATGACAGCTGCAAAATATGTTCTAAGATGCATATGCATACTGTTAGTAATTAGGAATCTAGAATCTAACAGAGTAGAAAGTTAGAGTCAGACAAATCAGTATTTAACTCTTTAGTATACATGACTCTGAATTCTGATTTCAAACTCTGACTCTTTCACTTCCTAGCTGAGTGAGCCTCCCAACTGTTGAGTCTCTTGAGTCTTTGTGTGTAAATACTGGGGTAATGTCCTGCCTCATAAGGTTGCTTCTAGAAGTAAATGAAGAAGTATATGTAAAGAAACTAGAGTGCCACTGTCCAGAATAGAACTCTCATTGATGGTGTAAATGTTCTATCTGCACTGTCTAATATGCTAAAAGCTAGCCACATATGCTTAATAAACACTTGAAATATTGCTAGTGCAACTGAGAAAACTGTTTAACTTTGTTTCACTTTAAAGTACTAATATTTCAACAATATGCTCATCAGTCTCCCTTTTGTAGTTCCTTTGTATCTCATTTTTACTTATGGGTATAAAGTTAAAAGTCTTAAAAATTGAACATAAAGTGAAATAGAACCCATGGATTTTTTTCCCATCTGATTTCTGATTCCCTCCCACCCCCACTACATACAGCCAGGCCTAGAGGAGTGCATGGGGCTGAGGAGGCTTGTTAAGGAGGGAGTGTCCAGAGGAGAAAATGAACTAACCTTGGGCAGGTCATGCAAGCACATTAATCCAAAGTGGCAAGTGAGAGTCAGTCCAGAAATGAATCCAGTGTTTAAAGTCAGGGACATCTGGGATGAACATGGGGAATTCCCCAACTACAGGGCTTTTTATATGTAAGCAGCAAGTCAGAGTCAGCTGTTCTCAGCTGTGTCATTCACTGATTTGGGGACCCAGTGGTAGACCCCAGCATGAGCCCACAACTGAACAATACTTTGAATAGTAAGAGCCAAGAAAATAGAAATGCTTTGTCCAAAGTCAGCCAGTGGTTACTGACAGATTGGGAGTTAGTATTTCACTTAAATTAACCAGTCATTAGGACAAACATAGAAACCCACTTTTTGTCGATGATAAACATGTTCACAAACGAAGATTATTCCAAGGAGCAATACAAAAGCCGTGACATTAACACATGACAAAATGAAGTTTTTTCTGGGATAATTATAAAAATTGTAGTCATACAATGACTTAAACTTCACAGATCCAAGGATCTAATTCTCATAATCCTGTCAGTGATATCACTTTACATTGCCAGTGAAAAATTTCATAGCAAGGAGTAATAGTCATATATAAAATTAAGACTTCATTGCCTTTACAAAAAGCATTAGAAAGCATTTACTGGCATGTTACAAAGTATCATAAATAATTAAAATACATTTACTTGTTAAAATATCAGGATAAGGATGTTATAACCTCCTTGTAATAACCTCATGCTCATTTATAAAATTCAATAACTTCCAGAAGTTAATTGTCATTAGTGCAAAGTGGAAAAACATATGTTATTAATGAGTTGAAGAAAGAGAAAATGGAGCATCGGCTGTACATTTTCCTAGAAGATAGGAATAGCAATTAATGTCTTCATTAGAGAAAAACAACTCAAAAATGAATCAAGGTTTTGGTAACCTTTTGAAGACAGTTATTTAAGTTTTACTTATGAATAAGTTATCATTGTATCCAACTTTGAAATGTTGGTTAAATATCAGTCTGTACTGTGAGAAAACATCAATATAAAATGCAAACATCAGAATTCAAATACATTTTCACTGGTTTTTATGTTAGTTTAATCTACACAGAACATGTAATCCAACTTTGACAAATTATGTACCAAGAAATGATGACGAATTTGTGAATTATTTTTCCAATTGTGAATAATATCTGGCATTTGATTTTGAGAATGCATGGACATATTAAACACCTACATAGCTGAAGTGTCATGCACACATATACAGAATTTTGGGTTCAAAGAGACTGCTGGTATCACCCTGGTCAGCTTTTAAATTTTGCTGTTAAGGTCTAGATCCATGTTTCTTCAAATTTTATGTGCATATAAATCATCTGGAGATCTTGTTAACATGCAGAGATTCTGCATTTCTAACAAGCTCTCAAAGTATACAAAATGATACTGTTGGAAGAACCATAATTTGAAGAGCAAGAGCCTAGAGAACTTGAATATTTATCCAAAGTCACATAAGTAGTTAGAAAAATGAAGATTTGTATTTCTGCCCTGCCCCATGTACCCCCACACCACCAGCCCTCTTTTATAAAGTAGCTGTGGCACAATGGTTAAGAATATAAACTTGTAAATAGCTTAGGATCAGATCCCACCTTGATTACCTACCTTACCTGCTATGGCCTTGGATAGGTCATATAACCTTTCTTTTCCCTAAGTTCTTCTTTTCTTTAATGAAGAAAATAATAATAGACCTCATCTTGTTAGGTAGCATAAGAATCAAATGGTTTATGTAAGGTAGTTAGATGAATGCTAGCAAGTAATGACACTGAATAAACATTAGCTTTTATCATTACTGCCATGACCACTTTCTCACTCTTTCCACTTTACTGCGGTACTTCAATCTAGCAGCCTATGTTTGTTTGTAGCCTGTTAGATGTTTGTTTTCTTAATACACAAAATCAGAGGCATGGTTAACAATCTGAATTATTTTTTGGCCCAGGTGATTGCTTTGATGTCATATTGTTATTGGAGTGGGACAATGTTTGTGGTATTAGGAAATTGTTTCCAAAGATTAAGAACTGACTCTGGTGGCTAGTTATTTCTATAAAGTCAGTCCCTCTGAGTCCCTGCTGGGAACTATTGTTTTTGACTGGTATAGAGGTCTTTTTAAAACTTTTTCTAGAGGTAGTGATTGTATTTAGAAGGAATTTGACTGGCTATAAACTAGAAACAGTTGAGAGGTCAGTCAATCTATAATAACTTATCTATTGCTACAAACGGTAAACTTGAAAGCAAGATTTGTCATAGCTAAACCAATGCAAAGAAATGACTGTGTAAAGGTATCATAGGGAAAGTTTTTGTGAATCAATTTTGTTTTGTTTTTTAAGATTACATGAATTAGATTTAGGTTTGGCTCTCCTGGGTTTCTCTGAGTGGTGAGGAAATCAAGGGGTCACTACACTATTTTATGTTGTTTCCCGATAGGAGTGTTGTCCAACAACTTAATTGCTCCTATTTTGCTTCCCCCCACCCACCACCTAATTTGTATCCCTGTCCTTAATTGCTCCTGCCATTGGCACCATATGTGTCAGCTCACAAGACACAATGTCAGTATCATGATGCTGCAAGATGATCCTCACTCCAGGTGGCTTCATGGAAAGACGAACAAAGGAGAATGAGAAAGTAATTTATTTTTAAAAATACAGAATACCAATTAACTAACGGACAATTAGAACTATAACTATCACACAAACCAAAATGTGCCAGTAAGAATTGTGCCAATTTAGAAATACTGGTCTGCGTGACAGTTATCATTGTTATTGTAACTTATAGAATTTCTTAAAGTTGTAGTGTAGATTGCTGTACAAAGAAAGTCAAATTTTATCCAAAGAGTGCTCAGTGAATAAAGAATAAAAACATGGAAAATTTCATAATGTGAATTTTAGTAAGATCAGGCTAGTAGAGCTTGCCATAACCATCACCAAATGGGGTAAGCCTGTTATGATTTTAGAACAGCATATTATTATGCCCCTGAAAGTTAAGGAATTGTCATTTAATCACAATTAGGTCAAAGATAACCCAAATTTCATACACAGGATCTATAATAATAACATTTTAGCGTATCTGGTTATTTGTTCAGGAATTGTGTAGTTGCTGAATCATAGAGACATTAAAGACTAAAGTTAATACCTTGAATCATACTTGGAGTAGAGCAGTCAGCCAACATGAAGTGCAGAGCACTGAATCTATTCTCAAATCATATTTGATGACTTATCTTTGGAAAAAAGATGTTTATTTTGCTTCATAGGTTGAAAGCAAATATATTATTTACACTTTCCCTCGACTATTTTAGTGCATGCATCTCTATTTTGTAATTTTAACTAGATCAACAAATTCATACTGATTTTATAACATAATCCAGAATCTAAACAAATAGTGTTTATTAAAATTAACTTCATATTTACACTAACATTTTATTATGTACCCGAAAGACCACATGCAAACATATATTAGTAATTTGAATCCATTTGTGAAAATAATATAGATTTGACTATATTTAAATAGGTAGCATTTTATTTATGGTATTGCTAATGTCTTATTTTCCTAGGCTTTGTGCAGTATTAATAAGTGCTGAGAAGGTTGAGGTTGTATTATTGAAAACAGATGTAATTTTTTTGAAAGATGATGGGGAGCAAAAATGTCTCCCCAGTAAAACACACACACAGACATAGACGTATATACAATTTTTCTGAATGCTTCAAAGATAAAGGGTAACAGGGGAGTAAGCAAGTTGGTAAAATGATTTTGAATGATATCATGTTCTTTGAAACAAATCACTAAATTTGTGTCAACAAGTAAAATGTCAGTATATTAATAAAGCAGTATAGCTGGGTACACTGGCTCACACCTGTAATCATAGCACTTTGGGAGGCTGAGGTGGGTAGACTACTTGAGCCTAGGATTTTGAGACAAGCCTGCCCAGCATGATGAAATCCTATATATACAAAAACATACAAAGATTGGCCAAGAGTGGCTGTGCATACCTATAGTCTCAGCTACTCTGGAGGGTGAGAGATGGGAGGATGGCTTGAGGCCTGGGGGTTGAGGCTGCAGTGAGCTATGTTTGGCCAATGCACTACAGCCTGGGAGACAGTGAGACCCTGTCAAAAAAAAAAACAAAAAAAAAAACAAAAAGCAATACAACTGAGTCCAGGTTTTTGCATTTGTTCACACCTCATCCACCAATATATGTATCATGCTCTCTCCAGAGATTATGAAACATGGTACCTGCTGTCGACAAGTACACAGTCAAGATGGTAAGATGGTTTAATCCTATCAACAATAAACATTAATTCAGGACATCAGTTTTAGCTTCTTCTTATACTATTATGTCATCTGATTACTCCCCCATTCAACTTATTTTCCTGTTCGCTATAGCACTAACATTTTGTTTTAATACTTTACATTTCTTCACTACATTAATCACTTCTCATCAAATTTCTCCAAACGTATTTCCTGATAGGCAATTATATTCTTAGTTTTATTCTTCCATGTTTCATAATTGTTTTCTTTGGGACCCCAGGGCTGTCTATTTCTTGGTTATCAACTCCATCTATAGCCTCCTGCCTCTGATGGGCCTGGCTTGTGTTTTACTGGAAGGCATATCACATAGGGTCTGTAAAGGGTTGAAACAAGCCTGGATCTAGGTAAGGACAGTGACTGTTGTTACCATAACCATCATGATAGGCTGATGTTTCCCACAGGGAGAAAGCTCTTAGAAGTCATGGTTTTAAAAGAACAGTGAATTGTATTAGTCAATTTTTACACTGCCGACAAAGATATACCTGAGACTTGGCAATTTACAAAAGAAAGAAGTTTAATGGATTTACAGTTACACATGGCTAGGGAGGCCTCCTAATTATGGCAGAAGGGGAAAGGCACATATTTTACATAGTGGCAGATGACGAAGAGAGCTTGGTGGTTTGGGGCAGCTCTGCCCCTGTGGCTTTGCAGGGTACAGCGTCCCCTCCTGGTTGCAGGAAAACTCCCCCTTATAATAATCATTAGATCTTTGCAGGGTATAGGGCCCCTCCTGGTTGCTTTTATGGGCCTATGTTGAATGTTTGTGGTTTTTGTAGGTGCATGGTGCGAGCTGTTGGTGGATCTATCTTTCTGTGGTCTGGAGGACAGTGGTCCTGTTCTCATAGCTCCACTAATCAGTGCTCCAGTAAGGACTCTATATGAGAGTTGTGACCCCACGTTTTCCTTCTGCATTGCCCTAGCAGAGGCTCTCCATGAGGGCCCCATCCCTGCAGCAAACTTTTGCCTGGGCATCCAGGCATTTCAATATATTTTTTTGAAATCAAGGCAGAGGTTCCCAAACCTTAATTTTTGATTTCTGTGCACCCACAAGTACACAGAAGGCTTGGGGCTTCCACCCTCTGAAGCAATACCCTGAGCTGTACCTTGGCCCCTCTTAGTTACAGCTGAGTGGCTGGGATGCAGGGCACCAAGTCCCTAGACCGCACACAGTGTGGGGATCCTGGGCTGGGCCCACAAAACTATTTTTTCCTAAGCCTCCAGGTCTTTGGTGGGAGGGGCTGCAGTGAAGACTTCTGATATGCCCTGAAAACACTCTTCCCATTGTTTTGTGGATTAACATTTGGTTCCATGTTACTTACGCAAATTTGTGTGGCCAGCTTGAATTTCTCCTTAGAAAATGAACTTTTCTTTTTTATTACATTGTTAGGCTGCAAATTTTCTCAATTTTTATGCCTGCTTTCCTTATAAAACTGAATGCCTTTAACAGCACCCAAGTCATCTCTTGAATACTTTTGCTGCTTAGAAATATTTTTTTGCCAGATACCCTAAATTATTATTTCTTTAAGTTTAATGTTCCATCAATCTTTAGGGCAGGGGCAAAATGCCACCATTTTTTGTTGCTAAAACGTAACAAGAGTCACCTTTGCTTCAATTCCCAACAAATGTGTTATTTTCATTTGAAACCACCTCAGCCTAAACTTTATTGTTTATACTGCTATTAGGCTTTTGGTTAAAGCCATTCGATAAGTTTCTAGGAGTTCCAAATTTTCCCACATTTGCCTGTCTTTTTCTGAGCCCTTCAAACTGTTTTAACCTCTTCCTATTACTCAGTTTTAAAGTCGCTTCCACATTTTTGGGTATTTTTTTCATTAGCACCCCATTCCTGGTACAAATTTACTGTGGTAGTACATTTTTACACTGCTGATAAAGACACACCCGAGACTGGACAATTTATAAAAGAAAGAGGTTTAAGGAACTTACAGTTCCGCATGGGTGGGGAGGCCTCACAATTATGGCAGAAGGTGAAAAGCAGATCTTACATAGCAGCATACAAGAGAAGAGAGCTTGTGCAGGAAAACTCCCCCTTTATTAACCATTAGATCTTGTGAGATTTACTCACTATCATGAGAACAGCACAGGAATGACTTGCCCCCATGATTCAATTACCTCCCATTGGGTCCCTCCCACAACACATGGGAATTCAAGATGAAATTTGGGTGGGGACACAGCCAAACCATATCATGAATTAATACCAACAAGAAACTGTTGAAAGGGAGAGAGGGAGAGAGAGATATTGAGATTACTTTAGCTATTGTTTCAGAGTAGAATTTTAAGATAAAAATGTCTAAAAACTTTTTTTAAAATCAAGTTTTGTTGTATAGATGAGATATAACATCCTTTTTTTTTTTCAATAAAACTGAATTAAGGAGCTACATTAATCTTTGAGACTTTGCAGTTAGTTTTTTTTTTTTTTTTTTTTTCGGATGAGAACAATGTGCACATGGTCAATGTCCTCTGGTCACATGAGGAGAGAAAGAATCTGGTTGTATTAAGGAAAACTGCACTGTGATGCTATCTGTGACATGATAAATTATAGATGCCATTAATAGTTCAGTGAATGGTACTTGAGTTTTTTTTAATGTTGGAATCCTTCAGGATAAATGCTGCTAAACAACTAATTATAGTGTTTAGCTGAATGCTCACCTCTGGTGCACGTCACTGTTATCCATGCACTTGAAAAAATACAAATTACAGGCAGGGCCTCAAGCTTGACCTAGTGAATCAATTTCTGCCAATGGGACCAGCATGAGTTCATTTGCAGTGAGTTCTATCAGTATTGAGAACCCTGAATCTGCATGCTTTCCCCTGTAGTGACCTCCGGGACAATTCTGGCTATGTGCTTTGTTTTTAACAGTAGGAAAAGCAGATCCAGAACTTAGAAGTCCATAGGAGTACCGAGGTTGCCTTTGCTGACAGTAAAAATAGAAAATGAAGGCGTAGGGTGAAATATTGAAGAATGCCTTCAATGGTGAATTTCAGAGGTAAAAGAAAGTTTACGAGGGACAAAAGACAAAGAAAGAGCAACCAAGGAAGGGGAGCCAGAAGTCCGGGTCGACGCTGCAGAAGGATGTACACTAAGAAAGGGCAGTTGGAGTTTGTGATCGGGAGGTTATCAGAGCCATTCTAGAGAGGAAATAGTGTTGGAGGTGGAAGTTATTGCAAAGGTCTAAGGCCACACTTCTCAGCTCTGGCTATGCCTCAGTCCTTTTTAGAGATTAAAAAGACATGGAATTTCCAATCCCTATCCCACACGTTCTGGGCTGAGATTTCCAGAGGAGAGGCTTGAACATTTGTCATCTAAATTTTTTAAAGCTACATGAGGGATTTGGTGGTGAAGCCAGGGCCAGGGTCTAGGGAGTAAGAGGGTAGAAGCAGGAATATAGACCTCTCTGAAAAATGGCAGTAGGAAGAAAAAAGCAGCTTTGAGAAAACAAGAGGCAGATAGAGCTAATGGGAAACTGAGTGAAAAGAAACTTTTTCTGTTTTTGTTTTTTCTCTGGAAGAAATTGAGCATGCTTCAAGGGAAGAGCTGCTTAAGAACAACAGGTTAAAACAGCAAAGCAAGAAATGGTAATTGAAGTAATGGCCTTGAGAAAACAGCATCAACGCCTAGCTTGGGGAATTTTAGATCAACACACATCAATTCTTATTTTATTGCTAAAATGAGTTGAAGGTAACCCTTAAGAGTCAGGAAAGTAATTGGTCCATATCTGTGACTTTGTAGGGTTCAATTGTTCAAATACTGCTTTTGAATGTGAACTCTTGAGCCCACATCACAGCATAAAGAATGATAGATCAATATCAGGCCTGCACAATCTGAAAAGGACCTGAATTGATAATCCAGGGAATGATGAATCCAGGATGAATGAGAAGTCCAGGAAAGCCTGAGTAAAATAATCACGTGCTAGTAATTTCCATAGGTTCCTGGAAATGGTTATGGTTATGTGGGAGAGTTAAACTTCTGCAAACTTTCAGGTCTATTAACAAGTTATAAAGCTCCTATGATTCTCCACAAAGATGGCCATTGACTCTGAACGATGATTTTTTTCATCACATATGAGTGCTAAACAGCACTTATTTATGCTCTCAAAAAAAGTTACTTTTCGCCTCTAAAATAATTGATTTTTCGTTTTAGTAGAGTTCCTTTCTCCTGCATTAAACTTCATAAAATGTGTCTGTGTGTGTTGGGGTGGGGGTGGGATGTGGTGATGTGCATTCAGCGTATGTTGCGAGTAAATCATTAAAGCCTTATAGCTGTCAGCTGGCGCATTCTCCATGCATGGCTCTTTGGCTATATATGTTTCAGCTGGTGACAGTGAATACAAACACAATGGTGTCTACGTGCAGCAAACACACTTTCAAAGAAAATACCAATTAACAAATGATTTCTAAAAGCTAGGACAATGTGGCTCCTTGCTCACATCTACTCTTTTCCTCTTAGAGGAGGGTGGTGAGTAATTGTGCACACTTCCACTTGTATTCTATCAAGAATCTCTGTTAAGGGATTGAGAAATGCAGGTGAGCTCATTGAAACTAATGATGTTATTCTACTGTGTTAGAATTAGGCCTGTGCAGTAAATTTTGTTCGATTATCTCTCCTTCAGCAACTGCACTTCCTAAGACACAGTTACAATTGACTGGACCCTTGAACAATATGTAAAATGGACGTGTAATTCACTTTACAACGTAGTTGGTAACTTTACGGTCTTTGCGAAACCAGGTTCTAGGAGTGAGAATTCACAGAATTTCTCCCTACTGCATATGATCCCTGGAGAGAATGAGGTAAGGCTGGTTACCAGTGTGTCTGTGACAGTGGCTTTCTGTTTAAACTTGAGGAGGCAAATCAGTTTATAGTAAGATACAGTGGTTTGTGGTTATTTTAGATGTTACTCTTTTTAAATTTTTATGGGTACATAGGTGTATATATTTATCAGGTACATGAGATATTTTGATAGACATTCTGCATAATACTCCCTTCACATAAATAGTGTATCCAACACCTCAAGCATTATTTCTTTGTGTTACAAACATGACAATTATACTCTTTTTGTTATTTTTAAATATTAGATGTTAGTCTGGTAAGAAGTGACCGATTACCAAGATTTTTAAAGACTTTATTGCTAAATTCTAAATAAGTTTTACAATTTCATTTATTTATGCCATGTATTTGTCCCGTCAACAAATTGAATATGCTCTGTTGTGCACCAGGCACACACTGAAGCATTGAACTCACAGAAATGAATAAGACAGATGCTGACTGCTAGGAAATCACAACCTAGTAGAAGTTGACTTATAAGTGGCACCAGATTAATAATCTGTACCTCAAATTCCTTTTTATATTCACATTTGAATGGATGCTTATGCTTTCCATACCGGTGTGACCATTTAAGATTGGGTTGCTAATCTCTGGGAATCAATCAGCAAGCACAATCACTTTACTCTTTGAAAGTAAAGTGCTTTTACCTGTGAAGCCATTAATGAACTCCACCCTCGCCCCCAAGCCAGATAAGAACCTCGCCGACAAGGCCTACCGGTGTCTCTTAAGATGCTACTCGTTCGGTTTCACCATTACTTCAGGGGCTTTCCCTGTGACCGGTCATTTCAGTTCAAATTGAAGAGGGTTCATTTTGTCCAAAGCTCATTGTTGGATGAGGTCCCAGATTAAAAATCCAACAAACAAACAACAACAGATGAGCCCCACAAATATCCAGGGAGAAGAAGAAATGCATCAGGAGTCCAGCATTTCCTTCAACAGCAGAAGTGGCTTTTGGAGATTATGCCCTTTGCGCTACTGCCAAAGGTAAGCAAGTGTGCCCAGAGGAATAGCTAAGGAAAAGCTTGCCAGGTCTCAGCAGGTTGCCTGGTGACTACACCCCAGTGCTGTAAATCTTGGCCTTGTCGCCAGCCCAGGTGACGCGGTGCACACTCGCGTGGGCAGCACTCTCAGGTGCAGAAGAACTTGACGTCTTCAGAGGCGTAAGCCGGGGAAGCTCACTGACCTGGTGACTCTGTTCACACGCTTGAGCAAAAACTCAAATATGCCAAAAGTACTGCAAATACTGTTCTCACTTGTAATTTCATCTCTCGTGGGTAAAATGGGCTCCAACCTATGCTGTTCTTTCAAGAGCTGCTTGAATGGGTCTGGCAGTGTCTGGGGATTTCAGAGAATGTAAAACAGGTCCTCAAAGCAACACAGATATAAAATCCATGGAATGACTTGAAACATAAGTGTCTAAATAGGGGCTTCTGTTTACCAAATAACATTATTAAAATATGTTTGATGTGGTTGTTCGGGTGGGGAGGGAAGGGAGAAGAGAAACAAAAGCCCACTGGTCATAAAAAGAAAGCAAGGTTAACCCTGTGAATTCTCAAAATATCCTCACAAGAGATCAGGGTTCTTCTTTTAATTTTGATATAAATTTTAAGGAAAGTAGTAGGTACCTCTCACTGAAGTGACTCAAATTAACTTTAAAGTCAGCCAAATAACTTCCGTGAAGAACCACAAAGAACTATTTTGCAACTAAATCGAAGTTGTGAGATATCTGCCTTCCTGTTCTCTGAAATGACTAGAAGTAAAGTCCCCATTTTCCCCTCAGACCAGGTTTGCATTGCTGCTGGCTGAGACTAAGTGGTGTAGAATGTGGTTTGGGTACATCTTTCCACTCTGTTCAATGAACCTTATGGATTGGTATATCAGTGAAATAGATGAAGTCTAGGATTTTTGTAGTAAAGAATTTGTTTCAATTGCTGCATATTTATTCATTTATGTAGTGCATAATTAACTACTAAGTGCAAAGTACTGGGCTATGCGAATGAGTTAAGATGAAAAATACCACAGTCCTTGATCTTAAGGCACCTTGCATAGAGTCAGTAGACAGAATCTACCTGTGCAATTGCTGAGGAAATCAAGTGGTATGGGCAAAGTATTTAAGAGTGGGACAAAGTTGGAAGAGCTCATTCTCTAGTGACTTACATTTTGTCAGTAAAATTATTTACTAAGAATGAGGTGGAAATGGTTGTGTGTTTTTTGAGAAGTACTGTAAAATTTGGAAAGCCACAGTGGAAACATAATGTTAGGGTGATTATGAGCAAGGAAACTCAAATGTCTAGTGGTCCCATCAGCAGATAGCACAAATTTATTTGGGACCAGTCTGAACAACCAGCTTCATAAATTACCATGTGAAAATAATGAGGATGGGTAACACATTAGAAAATCCTGTGGGCTAGAGGCCACTGATGCTACCTGTCCTAAAATAAGATACCACTGTTTTCTAAAGAGAAGATATCTCAGGAAGCATGGACTGTGAAATAATTCCTCACCATGCCAAGGGCATGAAAGAGGTAAAAATCAGAGAAAAACAGTCATTAATATTGAATCAGCCTAATACAGATGAGAAGAATAATCTAGTTTTTTTCAATGCACCACTGAGGCAATATAGTATAGCAGAATTGCTGGGTCTTGTTGTAACCCTGGGTTTAACCTTTAGAGGAACTTCCAACCTGTTTTCCAAAGCGGCTGCACCATTTGACATTCCCCTCAGCCATGAATGAGGGCTCCAGTTTCCCCACATTCTCATTAAAAATTGGACTTTCTTTTTTTAGACTACTTGTAGGTTGGCAACAAAACTGAGTGGAAAGTTAGAGATATATCATACATCTCCTGCTCACACATGTGCACAGCCTCTTTGATTATTAACATTCCTCACCAGAATGGCTCATTTGTTGCAATCAATGAACCTATATTGACACACATTATCACCTGAAGTCCATAGTTGATGCTAATTGGGATTTACTGTTGGTGCAATACATCTATGGATTTGCACAAATGTGTAATGTGTCCACCATTGTAATATGATAGAGTAGTTTCACTGTCCTAAAATTCCTCTGGGCTCTGCCTATTTATCCTTTCCTCCCCAATAATTCACTAACTTAAAAGGTTAATGACAATCACTAACCTTTTTACTGTCTCCATATTTTGGCTTTTCTAGAATGTCATGTAGCTGGAATCATACAGTATGTAGCCTTTTCAGACTAGCTTCTTTCACTTAGAAATATGCATTTAAGTTTCCTCTGTTCTTTTCATGGCTTAGCAGCTCATTTCTTTTGAGTGCTAAATAGTAATTGTTTTCATGATGTATTACCATTTCACTTACTGAAAGACGTCTTCAGTGTTGCCAAATTTTGGCAATTGTGAATAAAGCTGCTATAAATATCCATATGCAGATTTTTGTGTGGACATTAGTTTTCAACTACTTTGGATATTAATAACCTCTCTCTCCCCAAAAAAGAATATGATTGCTGGATTGCATAGTAAGAATATATTTAGTTTTATAAGAAACTGTCAAACTGTCTTCCAAAGTGGCTGTACCATTTTACATTCCCACCAGCAATGAATGAGAGTTACTGTTGCTCCACATCCCTGCAGCATTTGATGTTAATGTTCTAGATTTTCAACCATTCTAGTATGTGCATAGTGGTATGTCAATATTGTTTTAATTGGCGTTTCCCTGATGACATAAGATATAGAGCATCTTTTCATATGCTTGTTTGCCATTTGTATATCTTCCTTGGTGATGTGTCTATTAAGATCTTTGGCCCAGTTTTTAATCAGGTTGTTTGTTCTCTTATTGCGGAGTAAGAATTCTTTGTTTATTTTGGATAACATTCTTTTGTCAGATATGTTGTTTTACAAATATTTTCTCCCAGTCTGTGGCTTGGTTTTTCTTTTCTTCACTGGATTTTTTTGCAGAACAGAAGTTTTAAAATTGAATGAAGTCCATCTTATCCATAATTTTGTCATGAATCATGCCTTTGGTGTCATCTAAAAAGTCATTCCCAAATACAAGATCGTCTAGATTTTTCTCCTATGTTATCTTATATAGTTTTGTGTTTTACATTTAGGTCTATGATCCATTTTGAGCTAATTATGGTGAAGGATATGTTGGGGCTCAGGCACAGCACTCCAGTATGACTTGCAGGAGACCAGAATATGCCATCCCAAAATGTGCCATTGTGGCAAATTGATTACTTTGAGTCAAAAGAAATTGAGAACCAGCCAACACAGGAAAAGCTCTTCATCACCCCCTCAGCTGCCTAAAGTATAAAATACCCCTTTGGTAAGTAGAAATTTACATCCATAAAGAAAATTTACATTTGGGAAGATGTCTGTATCAGGAAGAGAACTACTCCAAGAAAACCTTTTTTACCGAAAACTCTTATTTATATTTGTGTAACAAGGCAACCTTTATTTATAGTACATTTTCTCTACCTACCTTCCCATAATTTGTCTCTACCACTGTTCCCCCCAAGCCCCAAACCCTGTTTCTTTCTGTAGCTCAAGATACTATATAAATGTCCGTCATCTAGCCCTTCTTCAAGCTTTATATTTTTGTGGGACTTCCATGTGCATGCATGTAATTAAAATGGCTTTTATTTTGTTAATCTGTCGTATGTCAGCTTAAGAACTGTAGCCCAGCCAAAGAACCTAGGAGGATGGAAGAGTCACTTTTCCCTCCCCTACAGGTATAAGGTCTATATCTAGATTGATTTTTTTGCATGTTGATGTTTAGTTGTTCTAGTATCATCTGTTTAAAAGACTATTTTTTTCTTCACTGAATTGCCTTTGCCCCTTTATTAAAGACCAGTTGACTATGTTGGTTTATTTCTGAGCATGTAACATAGTCAATATCTATTTAGTGTTTGTCCCTGGTTTCTGACACAGCTTCTAAGTCCTTTGGAATTTCTTGAGTAGTAGGATCATATTTTGTTCCAATGAAGTGACTCTAAGTAGGCTCCTCGATAGCTGCAGGGTGGGAGCTGGATATCAGAAAGAACAAGCCATGATTAAAAGCTTGGAACTTGCAGCCCCACTCCTATTCTCAGCGCAGTCAGAGGAGCTGGAGATTAACTTAATGATTGATCATGCTTACAAGATAAGCCTCCATTTAAACATCTCCAGGATTTGGAGCGCTTCTAGGTTGGTTAACATGCCCACTTGGGAAAGGGTGGTGTACCCCAATTACACAGGAACACAAGCTACTCTGCTTGAAACTCTTCCAGACTTCACCTTCAATATCTCTTTATCTGGCTGTTCATCTGTATTCTTTACAACAAACTCATAAACATAAGTAATGTATTCTCTCTGTTCTGAGAGCTTTTATGGCAAATTATTAAACACGAGGCAAGGGTTGTGGGAACCCCCCAATTTGGAGTCAAATGAATAGTCTGTTCTTGCACTGCTATAAATAAATTCCTGAGACTGGGTCATTTATAAAGAAAAGAGGTTTAATTTTCTTAGGGTTCTGTAGGCTATACAGGAAGCATAGTGTCCTTTGTTTCTGGGGAGGCCTCAGGAGGCTTCCAGTTATGGCAGAAGGCAAAGCAGGAACAAGGCACATCATATAGCGGGAGTAGAAGGAAGGCGGGGAGTTGCCACACACTTTTAAACAAACAGATCTCATGAAAACTCACTCACTATTCAGTACCAAGGGGGTATGGTGCTATACTATTCGTGAGAACTCATCCCCCATGATCCAGTCACCTCCCAACAGGCCGCGCCTCCAACACTGGGGATTGAAATTTGTCGGAATTTAGTGGGGACGCAGTTCTGAATAATATCACCAAGTAAAGGGAACAGATATCCTGGGCACCCAGGACTTGTGACTTGCAACTGAAGTAGGGTGCACTCTTGTCTAATTGAACCCCTAACCTTTTGGGTCTGTGTTAACTCTGGGTGTCAGAGTTAACTGTGTCAGAATTAAATTATTATATTAAATTGCTGGTATCTGCAGAGAGTTGGAGAATTGCTTGGTATGGAAAATGCACATATTGGGTGTCAGAAGTGTTGTGAGTGTAGGAAGCTTTCTTTTAGCTCTCTATTCTAATTTGTCTATTCTTTTTAGTTTTTTTGTCTCTTCACAGAAACATTAAAATCAGCTTCTAGATAGCTACAAAATAACTTGCTGGGATTTTGATTGGGATTGCATCAAACATATAGATCAAGTTGGGAAAAACTGATATCTTGACAATACCTTCATTTTTTTTTTTTTTTAAAGATAGAGTCTTGTTCTGTTGTCCAGGCTGGAGTACAGTGGCACAATCTTGGCTCACTGCAACCTCGGCCTCCTAGGTTCAAGCAATTCTCTGCCTCAGCCTCCCGAGTAGCTAGGATTACAGGCACCTGCACCACGCCTGGCTGATTTTTGTGTTTTTAGAAGAGGTAGGGTTTCACCATCTTGGCCAGGCTGGTCTTGAACTCCTGACTTTATGATCCACTTGCCTCGGCCTCCCAAAGTGCTGGGGTTACAGGGGTGAGCCTTTGCGCCTGGCCTTTTTGATTTATTTTTATCAGAGATTTGTAGTTTTCCTCATAGAGATCTTGTACATATTTTGTTAGATTTATAGCTAAGTATTTCATTTTTGGGGGTGCTAATGTAAATGTTTCTTTTTTTAATTTCGAAGTTCACTCGTTCATCGCTGTTATAAAGAAAGGTGATTAACTTTTGTATATTAACCCTGTGTTCTACAATAATGCTATAAATGCTTATTCCAGTTTTTTTGTTGATTCTTTTGAATTTTCTACATGGAAAATGATGTTATCTGCAAGCAAAGGGTTTTATTTCTTCCTCCCCAATAGGTGTACCTTTTATTTCATTTTCTTCTCTTATTGCAATAACTAAGAATTCTGGTATAGTGTTGAGAAAAATTGGTAAAAGAGGACAGGCTTGCCTTGTTCCTGGTTTCAGAAGAAAAGCTGCTAATTTCTCACTGTTAGGTATGATGTTAGCTGTATTGTATTTATATTCTTTACCCTTTTTAAAATTAATTCTCTTCCATTAGTTTACTGACAGGTTTTTATTATAAATGGGTGTTGGATTTTGCCAAATGCATTTTCTGCATCTATTGATGTGATCATATGAATATTCTTCTCTGGCCTGTTTATTGATGGATTACATAAATTTTTGAATGTTGAACCAGACTTGCATACCTGAGATTAAATTCTACTTGGTCATGGTGTATAATTATTGCATACATTGTTGGCTTTGATTTGCCAATATTTTTGCTGAGATTTTTGTATCTATTTTCATGAAAGATACTGGTCTTGAGTTTTTTAAAATTATTTTTGATAATGTCTTTGGTTTTGGTGTTAGCGTGATGCTGACCTCGTAGGATAAGTTTGGAAGTATTTCTTCTGCTATTTTCTTTTGCGAGAGATTGTAGGGGATTGGCATATTCCTTAAATGTTGGGTTGAGTTCTCCAGTGAACTCATCTGGGATTGGTGCTTTCTGTTTTAGAAGGTGATTAGGTATTGATTCAATTAAAAAAAATAGATGTAGGCCTATTCAAATGTTCTATTTCTTCCTGTATGAGTTTTGGCAGATTGTGTTTTTCATGGAATTGGTCCAGTTCATCTAGGTTATCAAATTTGTGGGCATAAAATTGTTCATACTATTTCTTTATTATCCTTTTAATGTCCATGGGACATCTTTAGAACTGCCCCATCTTTCATATTAGTAATTTGTGTCCTCTCTCTCTTTCTCTTAGTCTGGTAAGAGGATTATTGATTTTATTGATCTTTTCAAGAAATCAGCTTTTGATTTCATTGATTTTTCTCAATTTCCCATTTTCAATTTCATTATTTCCTGCTCTAATTTTTCTTTTCTTTTGCTTTGGATTTAATTTGCTCTTCTTTTTCTAATATCCTAATGTGGAAACTTAGATTACTGATTTTTAGATCTTCTTTTCTGAATTATGCCTTCAATCCTATAAATTTTCCTCTAACCACCGTTTTCTTTTGTTATTGTTGTTGTTTTGGTTTTTAAAATTTTTATTTTACTTTAGGTGCATACTATATCTGGCATTTCTCCCCAAATTATCCCTCTCCACCCTCCCTACTCTCCCCACCCCCTGCTGTCTCTCCCCTACCCACCTCAACCGCCCCCAGTGTGTGATGCTCCTCTCCCTGAGTCCACGTATTCTCATTGTTCAATACCCACCTGTAAGTGAGAACATGTAGTGTTTGGCTTTCTGTTCTTGTGTTAGTTTGCTGAGAATGATGGTTACCAGATTCATCCAAGTCCCTACAAAGGACACGAACTCATCATTTTTTATGGCTGCGTAGTGTTCCATGGTGTATATGTACCACATTTTCTTTGTCCAGTCTATCATTGATAGGCATTTGGGTTGGTTCCAGGTCCTTGCTATTGTACACAGGGCTACAATGAACATACATGTGCATGTGTCTTTATAGTAGAATGATTTATAGTTCTTTGGGTATATACCCAGTAATGGGATTGCTGGGTCAAATGGAATTTCTATTTCTAGATCCTTGAGAAATCGCCACACTGCCTTCCACAAAGGCTGAGCTAATTTACACTCCCTCTAACTGTGTAAGAGTGTTCCTATTTCTCCACATCCTCTCCAGCATGTGTTGTCTCCAGATTTTTTAATGATCGCCATTCTAACTGGCATGAGATGGTATCTCAATGTGGTTTTGATTTCCATTTCTCTAGTGACCAGTGATGATGAGCATTTTTTCATGTTTGTTGGCCTCATATATGTCTTCTTTTGAAAAGTATCTGTTCATATCCTTCACTGACTTTTGAATGGGGTTGTTTTTTTCTTGTATATCTGTTTTAGTTCTTTGCAGACTCTGGAGATTAGCCCTTTGTCAGATAGGTAGATTGCAAAAATTTTTTCCTATTCTGTTGGTTGCTGATTCCCTCTAATGATGGTTTCTTTTGCTGTACAGAAGATCTGAATTTCAATTAGATACCATTTGTCTATCTTGGCTTTTATTGCCATTGCTTTTGGTGTTTTAGTCACGAAGTCCTTGCCTATGCCTGTGTCATGGATGGTTTTGCCTACGTTTTCTTCTAGTGTTTTTATGGTGTTAGGTTTTATGATTAAATCTTTAATCCATCTGGAGTAAATTTAGTATAAGGTGACAGGTAGGGGTCCAGTTTCTGCTTTCTGCAGATTGCTAGCCAGTTTTCCCAACACCATTTATTAAACAGGGAATCCTTTCCCCCTTGCTTCTTTTTGTCAGGTTTGTCAAAGATCAGATGCTTGTAGATGTGTGGTGTTGCTTCTGGGGCCTCTGTTCTGTTCCACTGGTCTATGTCTCTGTTTTGGTACCAGTCCCATGCTGTTTTGATTACTGTAGCCTTGTAGTATAGTTTGAAGTCTGGCAGCATGATGCCTCCAGGTTTGTTCTTTTTGCTTAGGATTGTCTTGGCTGTGTAGGCTCTCTTGTGATTCCATATGAAGTTTAAAGTGATTTTTTCCAGTTCTGTGAAGAAGGTCATTAGTAGCTTCATGGGGATAGCATTGAATCTATAGATTACTCTGGGCAGTATGGCCATTTTCATGATATTAATTCTTCCTAACCATGAGCGTGGAATGTTTCTCCATCTGTTTGTGTCCTCTCTTATTTCGTTGAGCAGTAGTTTGTAGTTCTCCTTGAAGAGGTCCTTTACATCCTTTGTTAGTTGTATTCCTAGGTATTTTATTCTCTTTGTAGCAATTGTGAATGGGAGTTCGCTCATGATTTGGCTCTCTGTTAGTCTGTTATTGGTATATAGGAATGCTTGTGATTTCTGCACATTGATTTTGTATCCTGAGACTTTGCTGAAGTTGCTTATCAGTTTAAGGAGACTTTGGACTGAGATAATGGGGTCTTTTAGGTATACAATCATGTTATCTGCAAATAGAGACAGTTTGACTTCCTCCTTTCCTAATTGAATACCCTTCATTTCTTTTTCTTGCCTGATCGCTCTGGCTAGAACTTCCAATACTATATTGAATAGGAGTGGTGAGAGAGGCCATATTTGTCTAGTGCCAATTTCAAAGAGAATTCTTCGAGCTTTTGCCCATTCAGTATGATATAGGGTATAGGTTTGTCATATATAGCTTTTATCATTTTATGATGCCTTCCTTCAATATCTAGGTTATTGAGAGTTTTTAGCTTGAAGGGCTGTGGAATTTTGTCAAAGGTCTTCTCTGCATCTATTGAGATAAGCATGTGGTTTTTGTCTTTGGTTCTGTTTATGTGATGGATTACGTTTATGGATTTGTGTATGTTGAACCAGCCTTGCATCCCCGAGATGAAGCCTACTTCATTGTGGTGGATGAGCTTCTTGATGTGCTGTTGCAATCTGTTTGCCAGTATTTTATTGAAGATTTTTGCGTCAATGTTCATCATGGATATTAGCCTGAAGTTTTCTTTTTTAGTTGAGTCTCTGCCTGGTTTTGGTATTAGGGTGATGTTGGTGTCATAAAATGAGTTAGGGAAGATTTCCTCCTTTTGTGTTGTTTGATACAGTTTCAAAAGGACTGGAACCAGCTCCTCTTTGTACGTCTGGTAGAATTCGGCTGTAAACCTGTCTGGACCTGGACTTTTTTGGTTGGTAGGCTATTGATTGTGCCTCTACTTCAGCCCTTGTTATTGGTCTATTCAGGGTTTCAACTTCCTCCTGGTTTAGTCTTGGTAGAGTACAACTGTCTAGGAATTTATCCATTTCTTCCTGGTTTACTGGTTTATGTGGATAGAGCTGTTTGTAGTAATCTCTAATGGTAGTTTGTATTTCTGTGGGATCAGTGGTGATGTCCCCTTTATCATTTTTTATTGCATCTCTTTGATTCTTCTCCCTTTTCTTTTTTATTAATCTGGCTAGTCTGTCTATGTTGTTGATCTTTTCAAAAAACCAGCTACTGGATTTGTTCATTTTTTTGAAGGGTTTTTTGTGTCCCTATCTCCTTCAGTTTTGATCTGATCTTAGTTATTTCTTGTCTTTGGCTAGCTTTTGAGTTTTTATGATCTTCCTCCTCTAGCTTTTTCAATTTTGATGATATGGTGTTAATTTTAGATATTTCCTCGCTTCTCATGTGGGAATTCATTGCTATAAATTTCCCTCTCAACACTAATTTAAAGGTGTCCCAGAGATTCTGGTAAGTTGTGTCTTCATTCTGATTGGTTTCGAAGAACATCTTTATTTCTGCCTTCATTTCATTGCTTATCCAGTCAACACTCAGGAGCAAGTTGTTCAGTTTCCAAGTGGTTGTGCGGGTTTGAGTGTGTTTCTTAATCCTGAGTTCCAGTCTGATTGCGCTGTGGTCTGATAGACTGTTATGATTTCTGTTGTTTTTTGCATTTGCTGAGGAGTGATTTGCTTCCAATGATGTGATCAATTTTAAAGTACAATGTGGTGCTGAGAAAATGTATATTCTGTGGATTTGGGGTGGAGTGTTCTGTATATGTCTATTAGGTCCTCTTGGTCCAACTCTGCATTCAAGTCCTGGATGTCCAGAGAGATCCACTGTTTAAGTCTGATGGGCTTCCCTTTGTGGGTGACCTGACCCTTCTCTCTGGCTGCCCTTAGCGTTTTTTTCTTCCTTTCAACCCTGGTGTATCTGACAATTATATGCCTTGCAGTTGCTCTTCTTAAGGAATATCTTTGTGGAGTTCTCTGTATTTCTTGAATTTGAATGTTGGACTGCCTTGCTTGGCTTGGGAAGTTCTCCTGGATAATATACTGGAGAGTGTTTTCCAGCTTGGATTCATTCTCCCCATAATATTCAGGTACACTGATCAAGCGTAGATTAGGTCTTTTCACATAATCCCATATTTCTTGGAGGTTTTGTTCATTTCTTTTCACTCTTTTTTCTCTTGTCTTGCCTTCTCTTTTTATTTCATTGAGTTGACCTTCAATTTCTGATATCCTTTTTCTCTGCTTAATCGATTCGGCTATTAAAACTTGTGTTTGCTTCATGTAGTTCTCTTGCTGTGTTTTTCAACTCCATCAAGTCGCTTATGTTCTTTTCTAAGCTGGTTATTCTAGTTAGCATTTTGTCTAATCTTTTTTTAAGATTTTTGGTTTCTTTGCATTGAGTTAGAACATATTCCTTTACCTCATAAAAGTTTGTTATTATCCACCTTCTGAAGCCTGTTTCTTTCAATTCATCGCACCCCTTCTCGGTCATGTTGTGTTCCCATGTTGTTGAGGAGTTGTGATCCCTGAAGGAGAAGAGGTGTTCTGGTCTTTGATGGTTTCGTTTTTTTTTTTGTGCTGTTTTTTTCCCATCTTTGTGGATTTACCTGGCTGTGGTCTCAAGGAGCTGCTTGGTGAGGTTGCTTGTCTGCCTGTTGAGGTGCTCTGGGTTTTTAGGGACTCCTTCAGGTTACTAGGGAAGCTTCCTGTGTCTTTTTTGTTTACACTGGGGGTTTAGGCCCACCTCTTCCAAACCTGGCGGTGCTGCTGGGTGGTCAAAAATGCAGTCCTGTTGCTATGTAGGCTTCCTGTGTTTTTTGTTAAAACATGTAGCCCAGTCCCACCCCTCTAATGGTGGGTTGTGCCCTTCCTCCACTGGGCTGGATCATTCAGGGTTCAGCTCAGACTGTGCACTGGCTGTGCAACCCACTAGAGTCAGGGCTTCAGCCCTCTGGGGTTTGTGGGGGAGGGTAGGGACCCGCCCAGTCGCACCCGGCCATCTCCCCCTTTCAGCTTCCTCTCTCTCCAGTCATGTGGTAGAGGCCCACCCAGATTCTCCCACTTACAGCTCCCTCTGTCTCCAGGCAGTGGGCGGGGAGGGGGGGATAGCTAGGTCTGCAGGCTCTTCCGGCCACCTTTTGGGCTTATGCATCTTGTTTAGGTCTGTGTGCCAGTCCAGGACACCATCCTGGATTATTATTCAACTCCGTGTTTGTAATTCCCGGCGCTTGACTGGCAAAAATCCCCTGTTCTGTGTATTGCTAAGGCTTTGGGGGAAGAACTGTATCTGGACTGGAGTGCCAGAGGGGGAACCTCCGACTCACCGATCAGATGTACTTTCTGGGTGAAGTAGCACCCCTCCTCACCTCGATCTGCCCTTCGTGGGCTTTGCTCACCTTTGGACCAGACCTGATGAAATGCACCTGGTACCTCGGTTGGAGCTAGGAGATCTCTGGATTTCTGCATCTCTCTTGCTGGGCATTGTGTGCCGGTGTTGTGTCTATTCAGCCATCTTGGAGAGTATCTAACCACTGTTTTCATTGCAGCCGACAGATTTTGTTTTGGATGTTTTATATCACAGATTTTGATGTTATATTTTCATAGCATTCAAAATATTTTAAAATTTCTTTCGAGACTTCTTCTTTGATCCATATGTTATCTAGCAGTATAATGTTTAATCTCCAAGTCTTTGGGGGATTTTCCAGCTGTCTTCCTGTTACTGACTTCTAATTTAATTCTGTTGTGGTCTGAGAGCAGACACTGTATGATTTCTATTCTTAAATTTGTCAGTATGTTTTATGACCCAGATGTAATTTTTGAGGTGACTGTTCCAAGTGAGTTTGAGAAGAATGTACATTCTGCTGTGTTGATGAACTTTGTATATGTCTGTTATATCCAGTTGATTGACTTACCAATGGTTTTTGAATCTAGTCATAAGAATGGGTGTGATATGCTATTTCATTGTAGTTTTGATTTGCATTCCCCTTAATGCAAAATCATTAAGGCTAATGATATTGAGCATCTTTCTATATTCTTGTTAGTCATTTGTACATCTTATTAGTCATATGATATACAATGACTAATAGACATTGAAGAAATGTCTATTTTGATACTTTACTCATTTTAATTGGGTTGACTTTAATTGAGTTTTAATTTTTATGTGGTCTAGATACAAGTTCCTTATCAGAATATGCTTTGCAAATACTTTTTCCTATTCTATGGTTTGTTTTATCATTTTCTTAATGGTATCCTTTAAAGCACAAAAGTTTTTAATTTTAATTAAATCCAACCTATTAATTTATTTTTTATTATTGCCCATATTTCTGATGTATCTAAGAAATCATTGCCTAAATCAAGGTCATGGAAATTTAATCCTATTTGTTGTCTAAGAATTTTATAGTTGTAGCTCTTGCATTTATGTCTATGATTCATTTTGAGTTAACTTTTATGTATTGTATGAAGCAGGGATCCAACTTTATTCTTTTGCTTGTGGATATCCAGTTATTCCACAACCTTAGAAAAAGAATTAATTGACCCTAAATGTAAGGGTACATTTCTGAACTCTCAAGTCTATTTTATTGATCTATATATTTATCCTTAGAACAGTATTACACTATCTTAAATAGTGTAACTTCATTGTAACTTGAAATGAGTAAACTTTTTTAAGATTGCTTTGGTTATTTGGTGTCCCTTTCATTTCCATGTGAATTACAGGATCAACTTTTTAAAATTTCTGCAAAGAATTCAGTTGAAATTTTGTTAGGGATTATGTTGAATCCCTAGATTAATTTGAGGAGTAGTGCCATCTTAAGTCTTCTGATTCACAAACATGGGATGTCTTTTCATTTATTTGGGTCCTTGAAAATTTCTTTTAACAATTTTTTGTTGTTTCATTTTCAGAGTATAAGTTTTACACATTGTGTTAGAGTTCTCCAAATAAATAAAACCAATTAAAGACAGTCACACTAAATATGGGTAAAGAATCCAAATAGACAGTTTTCAGGAAAAATGCAAATTACTAATGAGAACATAATTTGGGTATAAACTTTTTTTTTCTTTATAGACACATTCTTCAAGATAACTCAGGTATAAACTTTTCAAAGACTTAGAATAGCTAGTTTCAAACACTGATTTGTGCTGCAGTGAATTAAGGCATGAGCATAAGGCTCTATTTTCCCTTTCAAAAACTTTTGCCATCTGGTTTTCAGTATTCCCTTAACATAGTTTTCAGGCCATGAAATTCCGTACATCTTTATGAAGCTCAAGAATTGACCTTCGAGAGGGAAAAGTCTGATTTTATTATGCTGACACCACACATCATAAGTCTTATTTTGCTTGTAGATCTCATTCAATGTCATCACCAACATGTGCAATAAGAGATAGGTCGTGTTTATGGCTAGAATATTTCTCTTATTTCCAGTTACAGTTTTCTCATAAAATCTCTATTGAAAATAATCTCCATGCAGTCATTGAATGTTATTGCTTGAAACAGAAATGCTAAAACAATTTGCTTATTTGGGATCTTGAATTTTTCCAGCATTCTGAAGTGTCTCAGATAAAAAATATCTTTTTAGCCAGAGCAATGTATTGTAAGTGTGTGGCTTTTCTTGTCATGTATTTTATGGGATTGTGTTACCTTCATAATATATTTTGTATTCTTCCCGCTTGTATTAGGATACAATGGGTAAATTCATTTTAAATCTCCTATCCCAGATAATTTACAGCTATGATTGACATTTTCTGAAAAGTTTTACATTAAAAAATAGAATGTCCCAGTGGGATCCAAAAATGGTAAGAAGCAGGGCCTGTATATCATTCTAAAATCCAAAACTTGCATCTTCAAAATTAGGTATTGTGTTTGTCTTATATCTATCATGTTTTTCTTCATGTCCAAGCCTCTTGTTGGACAGAGGCCAGCCTGGCCACTGTACTGGGTAAGTATGCTGTGAAGGAGATCTTGCCCTGTATCGTCAAGGACAGAATGACCAATGAGTCCTTCAAAAGCCATGAAGGTCAAGCCCTAGAACAAAATGAAAAGGTTGAGAAGGTTCAGGGCAAGGTGCTAAAATCAAAGTCCAGTGGGGAGGAGACTGGCAGAGCTGGTAGAATAGGGGCATAGGAAGAATTATTTGGATAATTTTAACAAATATAGTGAAAATATCTAGAACTTGGTATATGTAATTTGGTGCAGTGGAATTAGGGTGGTTTTGAAGTTGGCTCTAGGCTCACATCTTGCTTAATTAGTATGTTTAGATAAGTCAGTCCCTTTGTGCCTGAGTTTCTCATCTATTAAATGAGCAGTGGCAACATTATAATCACAACCACTGTCTGTAATACCTGTAATATGGTAAATACTTTATGTAGATAATCAGAGAAGTCCAATGAGGTATTTTTTATTTTCCCTATTTTTCACATGTGAGAAACTGAGACTTAAAGAAGTTAAGTAATTTACTCAAGGTCCTTTCCTACACCAAGACAGTAATAGAGCTAGGATTGCGATGAATCAGATTCCATAGTTCATTAGGCCATTGGATCAGAATGGCCCAGGCCTCATATTATCAGGGGTATCATAGACTCTGCTGTAGACCGCATTAGCACCTTTGGGGATGGGGCCTAGGAAAGTGCATTTGACCTCACCACTTAGGTGATTAATTTTTCTTTTCTTTTTTTAAATTGAGACAGTCTTACTCTGAGACCCAGGCTGGAGTGCAGTGGCATAATCTTGGTTTACTGCAACCTCTGCCTCTCAGGCTCAAGGAATCCTCTCACTTCAGCCTCCCGAGTAGCTGGGACTGCAGACATGTACCACCATGCCTGGCTAATTTTTGTATTTTTTTTGTAAAGGCAGGATTTTGCCATATTTCCCAGCCTGGTCTTGAATTTCTGGACTCTAATGATCCTCCTGCCTTGGTATCCCAAAGTGTTGGGATTACAGGCATGAGCCACTGTGCCCAGCCTTAGGTGATTCTTATGCTCTACATACTTTGTAGTCTTGTTGCCCAAGATGTGATCTGTGGCCCAAGACCATCAGAATCACCTGGGAGCTTATTAGAAGTACAAATTCTTGCCAGGTGTGGTTGCTCACGCCTATAATCCTAGCACTCTGGGAGGCTGAGATGGGTGGATTGCCAGAGCTCAGCAGTTTGAGACCAGCCTGTGCAACACAGTGAAACCCCGTCTCTACTAAAATACAAAAAATTAGCCAGGTGTGATGGCATGTGCCTGTAGTCCCAGCTACTCAGGAGGCTGAGGCAGGAGAATTGCTTGAACCCAGGAGGCAGAGGTTGCAGTGAGCCAAGATCTTGCCACTGCACTCCAGCCTGGGATCCAGAGAGAGACTCCATCTCCAAAAAACAAACAAAAAAGAACAAATTATTGGACACTACCCAAGCCTTACTGAATTAGCATATACATTCTAATGCGGTCCCCAGGTGATTCATATGCACATAGGGCTAGGAAAGACCTGCTTATCAGGGTGATGTGAGGATTAGAGATACTAAATATAAAAGTTCTCGAATATCTAGGTGCTCAACAAATACTCTGATCATTTTCCTTTTTGATCAAGTAGAAGGTGATGTTCTAGGAGGGCCTACAACTATAGAGTTAAGGTAAACAATTGTTTTGCTTCCCTTTCCTTTGGGATCTATGCCTAGCACTAGCATGTTATTTTCCAGTTTTCCAGTATATTCTCCCTAAACATCTGTCCTAAAACTTACCATGTTCTAGAATTTTTACTGTCACACCTCTTCCAACACCTCAGTTTGGAATCAGAAGATATAGATTTGACTTTTGTCTTGGCTAATTATTAAGTCTGTGACTTTGGGAAAATCAACCCTTTTGAGCCTCAGTTTAATAATTTATAAAAAGAGAATAATGATGATCAAAATAATACAGTTTATCAAACTAAAACCCAAGAGTTTAGTCCTATTTGGTTAGGGTATCAGTTGGACAAGTAAGCAAGGAACATAGAAAAGTATCAGATTCTATTCTATTAGGCTCTATTTTTTTCTAAATTCTAAACATCAATTCTTTAAATAAATTTTGCAAAAATACCTGTTCTATTGTAAAGTGTCTGTTCATGTCCGTTGCCCACTTTTGAATGGGTTTGTTTGTTTTTTTCTTGCAAATCTGTTTTAGTTCTTTGTAGATTCTGGATATTAGCCCTTTGTCAGATGGGTAGATTGCAAAAATTTTTCCCCATTCTGTTGGCTGCTGGTTCACTCTAATGATTGTTTCCTTTGCTGTACAGAAGCTCTAGGGTTTAATTAGATCCGATTTGTCTATTTTGGCTTTTGTTGCCATTGCTTTTGGTGTTTTAGCCATGAAGTCCTTGCCTATCCCTATGTCCTGAACCTAGGTTTTGCCTAGGTTTTCTTCTAGGGGGTTTTATTGTGTTAGGTCTTATGTTTAGATCTTTAATCCATCTGGAGTTAATTTTAGTGTAAGGTGTCAGGAAGGGATCCAGTTTCTGTTTTCTGTACATGGCTAGCCAGTTTTCCCAACACCATTTATTAAACAGGGAGTCCTTTCTCCATTGCTTGTTTTTCTCAAGTTTGTCAAAGATCAGATGATTGTAGATGTGTGGTGTTGCTTCTGAGTCCTCTGTTCTGTTCCATTGGTCTATATCTCTGTTTTGGAACCAGTACCATGCTGTTTTGATTATAGTTTGAAGTCAGGCAGCATGATGCCTCCAGCTTTGTTCTTTTTGCTTAGGATTGTTTTGGCTATGCGGGCTCTCTTTTGGTTCCATAAGAAGTTTTAAGTGGTTTTTTCCAGTTCTGTGAAGAAGGTCATTGGTAGCTTGATGGGGATAGTGTTGAATCTATAAATTACTTTGGGCAGTATGAACATTTTCACAATGTTGATTCTTCCCAACCATGAGCATGGAATGTTTTTCCATCTGTTTGTGTCCTCTCTTATTTCATTGAGCAGTGGTTTGTAGTTCTCCTTGAAGAGGTCCTTTACATCCTTTGTTAGTTGTATTCCTAGGTATTTTATTCTCTTTGTAGCAGCTGTGAATGGGAGTTCGCTCTTGATTTGGCGCTCTGTTATTGGTATATAGAAATGCTTGTGATTTCTGCATGTTGATTTTGTATTCTGAGACTTTGCTGAAGATGTTTGTCAGTTTCAGGAGATTTGCTGCATATGTACCCCAGAACCTAAAGTATAATAAAACAAATTATCTGTTCTATTCTAATGACAAAAACCTACCTTTAACAAAATGTTCTATCATCAAAACAATGAATTTAGATTTGAACTCACAAAATTTAAAATTTGCTAGGATCCTGAAGAAATCATGCAGTTCAAGTTCTTGATTTTTTGGTAATAGAAACAAGAATTAAGTGACTTTCTTAATGACACCAAGGTTGTTAATTGATATAATTTTAATTGTTATTTTGTTGTTCCTCAATAGTTGGCATATTGGTTCCAGGACCCTGAGGTTACCAAGATCCACAGATGCTGAAGTACTTTATATACAATAGCATAGTATTTGCAGCACATATTCTACATATCCTTCTGTATACTTTAAGTGATCTCTAGATTACTTGTAATGTCTAATATAATGTAAATGCTACATAATTAGTTATACTACATGTTTTTATTGCTTATTTTTTTTTTGGAATATTTTTGATTCTTGGCTGGTTGAATCCGTGCATGTGGATTTGGCAACATGTGGAGACAGTTTTACCTGTCACAGCTGGTGGAGTTGCTCCTGACATGTAGTCGAGGCTAGGGATGCTGCTAAGCTTCCTGCAATGCACAGGACAGCCCCACCACAAGAAAGAGCCATCCAGCCCAGAATGTCATGGTGCTGCTGGTGAGAAATGTGCTCTAAACTGCATTGTCAGTTACATGACAATACCACAGTGGCCATGTTGGCCTCAGTCACCACTAACTTCCTAGCATATAAACAGACTTTTGGGAGACAAGTATTCCATAAATGTTTGTTGAATTACTTTAACTGAATGAATAAACGAATGAATGAGAAGGATATCAAGTTTTCATTTAGTACACTAACTGTTAGAACACACAGATCTGCTTTTAAGTATAAATATAAAATAGTAGTTGTCACTTAGTATTAGGGAATATCATATCACAGATCATTTGGTTGACAAAAGTAATAAGGGAACGTGTATTCCTGTATATGCAGAAGTTTATCCCAAGATTAAGCTGGATTATGGGGAAGCAAACCTGGGCCATTGTGTTTGCTTTTCCATCTCCAGCTGAATTCCGTATATAAACACTGAATGAGGATATTACTGTTAACCTACAATGTGAACTACTGTAAGAAACAGCTCCATAAAGTAGGCAGCTATGGTGTGGTATGTTGTTGAGGGTGTCTTTCAAGACATGACATGGCTCTTCTCATTAAGGATTCGTGGGAAAAACTGCTATCTGGCCTTTGTTCCTGCTATGCCTCTAACTTGTTTTCAACTTAGAAATATTGTGAATTACAGAGTTGATTGTGTTTCCGCTGTGGCCTGGGCTACTGAGAAGCTTACATGTAAGTTCATGGTTCATTTTAAACCAAGTATATGCAGTAGTATAATATCCTAATCTCACTCCTGGTTATTGTATTCTTTTTTTTCTTAAATTTCTCATTACTCTGCTTTTGTTTAAACTTGTTTTTCGCTTTCTTCTTTTTTACTCTTTCCCTCTTTCCTCCTTCTTCCTCTTTCTTTCTAAATATGTTTTGCAAATGATGAGTTTTTACCCTTCAGAGTGGACATTTTGAGAAGTAATTTACTACATAAGTGTATATGGGGTGCTTATTTTATAACAACTGTAGCTTTTTGATGAAGAAATTTATAACATTCCTTGAACAGATAAGATCTTATCAAAATGGTCATCACAAATAACGACAAACAGTATTTCCAGGAGATTAAGGACAAGATACATTCACGGCTCTCTTTACTTGCTGTTTCTGGACCCTAGTCCCAGAAAGCAATCTAAGGGATACCTTTGGGATATTTGAGAAGAGAAGAAGTGAGAGAAGCCAGATGTCCACAGTCATGTAGTTCTCTCACAAATCATGCTGCCAAGTTTTTGTCAGCACACTGTCTTACCATATCTCAGCTTGGTACACATCATAATTCGTTGTTAATCTTTTGAGATTTTGTTAAATTCAATTGGTTTTGCTGTCCTGGGCTTATATTACGTGTGGATGGGCCCTATGCTAGGGTTTGAATGTTCTGCTGACCTCAATTTAAAAAGTAACTACTGGTGAAAAATAATGATTTATTTTATTAAACACGTTCCTTATAAAATTTAGGGGAGATTGGGAACTGACCAGCAATAAACAAAAATCACTTATAATGTAGTCACTGGGAGGTAGTGACTACTATTATCTTCATAAACTCTATCAGCCTTTTTATCCTATGCATGTGTAGGAAAGGGAGAGAGAGAAGGAATGGGATATTGTACATATTCCTTTGTAAGTCCTGGTATTCTCTTGTCTGTGATGTTATTATCTTTGTGTCATTGTACCTTGTTCTCCATTTTCACTCTTAGTGGCCAGATGGTATTCTGTTGTATAGATGTATAAAAGTTTATTGGCTGGGTACGGTCGCTCACATCTTTAATCCCAGCATTTTGGGAGGCTAAGGCAGGCGGAGCACCTGAGGTCAGGAGTTCAAGACCAGCCTGTCCAACATGGTGAAACCCTGTCTTTACTAAAAATACAAAAAATTAGCTGGGCATGGTGGTGCATGCCTGTAGTCCCAGCGACTTGGGAGGCTGAGACAGGCGAATCACTTGAACCTAGCAGGCAGAGGTTGCAGTGAGCTGAGATTGCACCACAGCACTCTAGCCTGGATGACAGAGCAAGACTCCTTCCCCCTACCCCACAAAAAAGATATATCATACTTTATTAACCATCCATTATAATTGTTTCTATTATAAATGCTATTATGGCAAATGTGTATGCACATGATTATGTGTATATGGTTGTAAAATGTGTACAAATGATTATGGCAACACAGTGTCTACACATGATTTTAAGTAGCTTGATTCTATGATCTGAAGTCAAAACATTCTATAGCTTTAATTTAAAATTGAGATGCAAATGGAAAATTAGTTCTGATCCAGACTGATATGGCAGGGCAATTTTATAATATACATTTACATTAACAACAGTTAAATACTTCATCTTTATGTTTAGTTAGGGAGATAATTTTAAGTTGCTAGAGGAAATTAAACTAGGCATGTAGCCTAATTCATCTGTGTACACAGGACACATCTCTATAGGCCAGGAGAAGGAAGTCAATACTAAACCTTAATTTAAAACATCAGGTTTGTATGTTACAGACCCAGAGTGGCGGACATTTTTTTAAAAAGTAGAATATAGGATAAATATCTTAGAGATTGAATTTCAGTGAGCAAATTGTTGGTCAAAATTAATGTGCCACTTTCAGAGCATAACAACCCAATTTTCTTTCACATAAAAGTATTAGTAGGGCCATTTTATTTTCACAAATAACTGAAAAAGATAAAAGAGATGGGGAGGGAAAGATAAACAAATCCCTATAGATTTCCCTGATTTACAGGTGGGATTCAAAAGTGCCTGCTGTGTGAAAAAGGCACCATTATGAAGAAACTCTCCTCAGATTACTCAGTCAGAAACAATCAAAAAGAAGGGATTGAGTACCACCTTTCAGCATTGTTATACCACCACAGCAAATTAAATTCATTCAGGTTGACTTCATGGTATGTGTCACTTAAAAAACTTTCTTTTTCTTGTGTCTGCCTCTCCCCGCCACTCCCAACTGAATTGATTGCCCTGGAAACAAGGGAAGAAAAAAATGGTCAAAGTTCAGTGTTGGTAAATGGTATAGCATGTTAAAATATAATAGATGAACATTCCAGTTTATTCTGTTGCTGTCTTGGTTTTGGGGTCAGTTTTCTGCTTTGTAAAGTTTTACTACTTACACTGTGGTATCAGAGTAAGGATGTAGAGTTGAAAAGCCCCAAAGAGGACCCCAGTCCTATTAGAGCTCCTCCCAGCCTCGTCTGCAAGAGCAGGGGGCCCTTGGGCTGCTGCATCTGGTGTCAGCTGGTCCTGAGCCTCTGGACCTGGAGAGTGAGGCGGGCAGGGGTCCCAGAGTCAGAAAGGCAGAGTCACTGGACCCCACCGGAGGGCCCAGGCTCCTCACTGCCTCGGCTGAGCTGTGGCTGCCCCAGGTGTGACAGTGACCACCCTCTCACTGTCAGGCACCGGCTCCTTCCCGGCGCTGTCTGTCCTTACCAACACACACCATGAGCTATGCCTGGACGTAGAGGAGGATTGGATTTAACTGACACATGGGTTAGTTTGAATGGTTTTAGGGGCCAGGTGTTAAAAAAAATTTCCTTTAAACAACCAGGGACATAGGAAGGACCATTTCTACCCCATGCTGAAATTTGCAAGCAAAGGGTCTAGGAGATTTCTCCTGTTGAGGTCTTTACTACCACTGATTTGCAACAGGAGAGTGAGGTCAACACATGGACCGTGCATTCTGGAAAGTCTGAGTCATTCTGTCTGCCCTCTGCCCTACCTTTCCAGCTTTAGTAGCCTTTTCCTGCAATGTGATGATTAGAACCTCATATCCTCACCCAAGAGTGGGCTCTGTGGTGCTGGCCATGGCATCAAAACAGCTTCCATTGTCCTGTCTCTCTGTCCATACCAATACTCCCAGAGAGACCTACTGGCCTTTTACAGCATTCGCTAATAAGGCATAGAACAGATGTTCACTTTTTTTGGATGGCATTAAAATGCATTGTGTAAACTGGGCATGCTGTGAAGGGACTTAGCTGTCACACTAATTTTTAAATTACCTTTCTGCACATTATTCTCTTTACAGGAAGACCCAGGGAGTCTGGAAAGACTATCAAGCCATTCAGACTTAGCTGAACAGGAAAATCTATGTTAAATACAAAACTGAAAAACAAGTTTCTTCATCATGTCTTTCTGACCTGTAGTTGACTCACCCTTGTCTTCAATGAGTCTAAAATGCAGGGAAATTGCCTGAAGGGCAGTGTTTGAAGACTGTGCTGTGTGGGTCTCTTTATACGCTTACTGTCTGTGTATGTTATCTGTCCTGGGGCCTGAGGGCAGGACCAGGCCTTCCTGCACCTCAGAGTTCCCAGCTTCTGTTGCAAAGCAGGTACACAAAGCCTCCTTTAACTTGCCTGCCATGAGCGGTAAGATGAAACGTGCCCACTGATGAGTAACAGATCTGTCCCCTAAGACGCCTCTCATTAGAACATGGCATTTGTTGACGCTGGGTGAAGCTTTTAGCATTTTCAGTCTGTAAGAAGATTTGGCCAGTAGCCCTGCTGTTGATTGTCATATTCCCTAGCCAGAAATGTCGATTACCAGTTTTCTTTCTTCATCTGTTCGTTAAGCCTTTTGTATATTTTCACTCTGATTCTTAGGAATTAGTGATGACATGTGTCATTTTCATATCACTGAACTTCCTTAAAGGAATAAGAACACAATCGGTAAACAGTTTTTTACTGTGTAGCATTTCAAATATTTGAGGATAGTTTTGTTTTAACTGAAAGCAATTGAAAATAGGCAAATTTATAGTATTGTGTAGCGCCTCTATAGAAATAAGAGCGAGGGCAGTTATGTATAAGTGAAATAGGTCTACAAGCAGCTTATTTCCAAAAAGCTTAATATGGGCAATCATGTTATCTTTTAATGACTTGTTAGAGGTAATAAAATTGGTTGATGTGGGTTTCCCATCTCCTGGTGCCTCTGGGAATGATGACTACATGGGGAATCTTTTCCCATCTTTTAGGGTAATGAGGAAAAGAGGAGTCAGGAGGAAGGCAGAAAGCAAAGGACTGGGAACCTGGGAAACCAGCAGACCAAGTGGCCACTTTGTGAATTATTATGCGTAGGTTGTCCTATGATAGAACTGTTGGAGCCATAATGCTGTTAGAATGAGAGCTGTACTGCCAAAGTGCCTGTGTGTGTTTTCTCCAAGCTCCTGGCAGCTCTTCATCTGGGCTCTTTGTCCTAGGAGGAGCCCTTTCCACACATGGTCCATTTTGTGTCCTGGTTGACTTGCCTGGTCTGTGGTTCTCCAGAGGTTTGTATTGCATAGAGATCCTTATCTAGTGAGCTTTCAGACAGCTTTCTCCTATTAAGAGTGGAGCAGGGTCTCACTAGAATCTCTGTGTGGTTAGCAGCCAGAGGGGCCCAAAATGGGCTTGTCTGGGAAACCTACATTATCTATTTATGAATAGTTTCAGAACTATCCTCTGATTGAGACCTGCCTTCTAAGAAAGATCTCGAGATCAAACAGGGATCTGATTAGTGGGGATGCCTGACTCCACCTCCCCTCACGGAGTCCTATGTGTGTGTCAGCATTTTTATTAGGCACTCCACAAGCATTTTTTCACTTAGTCTCATTACCTCTTGAGGGAGTATTATTATTTTCTTTCTTTCTTTTATTTTTTGGAATGAGAGAACCCATGCCTAGAAAGGATACATCATCTGCCCATGGTCCTAGAGCTGGGATAGGAAGTCAGGCTTTCTTGGGTCTGCGACCCTGGACTTTCTCCTACTGGTTGTGCTGACCACATTTCCTGGTGGTCCCTCGAAACTGTTGTCTCCCTATCAACTTACTGTAGCTCTGTCCTCCCCCAGTGCTCACTCGACAAGACCTCAACCCTGGATTTACCTTTCTGCTCCCAAACAGAGGCAACCAGTATTTAAACGGGGCAAAAACCCCTAAACGATAGATCCATGCAGATTAACATCACTACAATTCCTTGTCCCCCCCTCCTCTCTCAGTTGAGCACCCTACATCACCCATTCATCCTTGTAGACATCATTGGTCAGCTCCCACTCCCGCCTGGCACAGAGGAATTCCAAACCATCACTTCTCTGCTGCAGCCTCTTCTCCGCCTCTTATCTTAGCAGAGCTTCAAACTTCTTGGAGAAATTGAGGCCATCAGAAAATTTTATCCACCTTATTTACAAGATGGTTTATGGTCACATCAATCTTTGCCTTCTCACCAGTTTGAGTATGAACCCTCAATCATCCTTTTCAAGGTCCAACCTGTTACCTCAATCCTTTGAAGCCCCTTACCACCTTCTGTTTTTCTCTGGGACTTTGCTCTCTTAATCAGACTTCCTCAACTATTCTATCTTTATTCTCTCACTCTTTTCAGAGTTTCTCAGTCTAAAAACATACTCATATTTTAACAAGTCTAAACCCCAAACCAAACAAAAAGACCTAAGTCTCCTCTAGCTACTGTCAAGTCTCTGTTGTCTTTTCACTCAAAACCGGAAGAATAATCCTGACTGCTGGTCTTCAATATCTTTTCCCATTCTTTCTCCCATAATATTTGGCTTTTGTTTTTACCACTGCACTAACTGGGACCAAACTGGACAAAAAGAAACTACTTCAATTATTTGCAAATAAAATATAATGCAGGGAAATTGATTGTATAAGAGGTGGAGGAACTGAGAAACCAAACAGAGGATGGTGAGGTGTATCAGTCTGTTCTTGAACTGCTGTAAAGAACTACCTGAGACTGGATAATTTATAAAGAAAAGAGGTTTAATCAGCTCATGGTTCTGCGGGGTGTATAGGCTTCTGCTTCTGGGGAGGCCTCAGGAAACTTACAATTATGATGAAGGCAAAGGTGAAGCAGGCACATATTCATATGGTCAGCAGGAGAGAGAGCATGAAGCAGGAGATGCTATGTACTTTCAAACAACCAGATCTCATGAGAATTCTATTCTGAGACAGCGCTAGGGTGATAGTGCTAAACCATTAGAAAAATCTTCCATATTCCAATCACTTCCTACCAGGCTCCACTTTCAACATTGAGAATTATAATTCCATTTCTGGGTGGGGACACAAATCCAAACCATATCATGAAGTATCCCACACTGGGTCTGGAATCATCACACACTGGGTCTGGGATCACCAAGAAAGACTAGGACCTTGGATTGGCTGGCCTGCCAGTGGGATCTGAAGCCACAGAAGGGATTCAGGCCAGGAAACTGCAGACATGCCATTCAGGGAGAGAGCAGAAGCAGAAATATTTGGCCTCTCTGTCTGCTTCACCCATGCCTCCTACATGGAAAGCAGCCGACACCAGACCCTGGGAAGTATATTCTGCAGGGCTAGCTACCAGGGATAAAGAATGAGAGGAAGGGTAGGAATGAATTTGAGGGTTAAAAAACCCAGGACCAGCAGCACATCATGGAAGGACAATGATGACTTCCTGGGTGCCAAAACCAGTGGGATTTTAGTTTTTCTATTAGTGGATCTCTCTGAATTACATTGCTGATTACTTTCTCCTTGGAACTCTCTTTTTTTGGCATCCGAGAGATAGTGTGCTCACTCCACTCTATCCATTCTTTCTGTCATCTTTAGAGACTTCTCCTTCCATATCCTCATACCTACCTCTTAAATACTGGTGTCCGCCAGAGTCAATTCTTCATTCTCAAGGTATTAACTCCCATGTAGATTCTGGTAACTTTCAAATGTTTCTCTAGATCAGACCTTTCTCTTGAAATTTGGGCCTATGTTGACCAATTTGTGCCTAACTCATGATCTTTTACCTCAGATTTCCATTTCATTCTTCTTTGTTTCTACCTTTCTCCATGGTGCTACTTCCCATCTGTCAGGAATTGAGACTAGCCTGAGATTGTATTCTAATTGTCAGCTAACAAATTTGCCTACCTCAGTTTCATAGATGCCGACACAAGTCTCCTGGGTCAGAGATAAGGAACTTTCCTACTCATGGCAGAACAAGCATCGTGAGCTTCATGATGGTGTTGGTTACCCTTGCTCCCCAAGTCCCACGGAGACACCATGGAGTGCTTCAGGTGGGGACTGTATATGTGTGAGCTGGCATCACTATAGAGGAACATCTCCATGGATGAATGAAAAAGTGAGAGGTAGTTGTGGGTAGCACAGAAAGAAGGCAGACAGAACACGGCATGGCCAGCTGATGGAGAGGCAGCCAGTCCACACGGTTTTACTTTTCTAAGTAGCATTCAGAAATAATTGCTATATAGTGCTTCTGGACTTTTGGATATTTAAAAGTAATTCTTGTATTTTTTTTTATTTAAAAAAAAATCTTTTTTATTTTCAAAAGTCTTATGTTTCTTGTAGCATAAAACCACCTTAAGTCCCAACAATAGTGACTTTTATGAAATTGCTTTAGGTTTTACAGAAATCTATTTCAGTTTGTTAGGTATAAAGCATATTACCTGGATTTTTATTGATATAAGCGTTTGGATTGTATATATGAAATACAGCATTGAGATCAGGTTCCTGAAGAATTGTTTATTATTTTTTAGATGGAGTCTTGCTCTGTTGCCCAGCAAATTTTAACTATCGTTAAAAGACAGAAAAATTTGCAAATTGTTGTCTCATTGAAAATAGTATTTAAAAGAGAAGTATTTTTTAACCTCAACATATGTTCTTAAATCCTGGTTATCTTAGTTGATCCTGTCCTTAGAGACAGGTGTTCATAGCTTCAAGTTCCTTGTGAGTTGGTTCATTTGGGGCCATGCTGAGATGCTATTTTGACAATGTATAGTATTGATCACCAAGGAGACTTTGAAAACCCACATTGGATTAAAAACAAGTCATTATCATTTCTTAAAAAATATTCAAATAAACCTTTTGATAGTTGTAGTTTAAGCTATAAAAAGTGATAGTGCATTATCTTCTATGGTTTTCATAATGAGCTGTGAGTTTATTTCTTCTTTCATTTGTCTGTCCTTAAAATTTGCTGTCACATAAAGCCAGATCATTTGGAGACTGTTGAATCCCCCTAGATGTTTTACCTACAGTTAAGGTGTTACCTATATGCATGTAGTACATCGGGTTAGAACACACAAGCAAAAGTGCTAGGACTGCCTCAAGTGTGGCTAGGCAAGATACTTAAAACAATACCTAGTCTGTTTTCATTTGGGTATAAAAATAAAATTCTTCATTAAGAAAATTTAGATATTTAACAGTTTATTATAATTAGAAATTCAGAGATACTATATAGTTCCAGCCAAGAATTAAAGAAACACAAATATTATGGTACAAATCAGTAATCACTTTGAGTGTCAAGCTTGGATCCTAGTCACAGATTCTTACGAGATACTTGACGTTCTCCTTCTACTGTAATTACTACTTTGCAGTTTTACTGCTGGTTGGCTTTTTTTTGTTGTTGTTGGAGTCTTGCTCTGTAGCCCAGGCTGGAGTGCAGTGGCTCAGTCTCGGCTCACTGCAACCTCTGCCTCTCATGTCCCTGTTCAAGCAATTCTCCTACCTCAGCCTCCCAAGTAGCTGGGATTACAGGCACAAGCCACCATACCCAGCTAATTTTTGTAATTTTTAGTAGAGATCGCGTTTCACCATGTTGGCCAGTCTGGTCTTGAACTCCTGACTTTGTGATCTGCCCACCATGGCCTCCCAAAGTGCTGGAATTACAGGCATGAGCCACCACACCCGGCCATGTGGTTGGCTTTTTAATGCTATTTATTGCTGTTATCAGTTAACGCATCTCTTTATGGCTAAGAAAGAATTGCTATCTATAGCAAGTGGCTTCTCCTTTTTTCCCATCTATAAAGCTAAAATTATGAATGCTGTGATTATCCTTTTTTTAGCCAATGACCATATACATTAGTATATTCTAACATCCTCTTTGTTGTTCATCAATATTTTATTAATGTTGAATGGCATATTCATATAGCTCTTGGAGTTTCTTAACTATACTTTCTTTCTGTTTACTGAATCTGCTGTATTTTAAAAAGAGATATCCATCCATCCATCCAGACAGACAGACTCTTAAGGGAGTATATTTTTAATCTGAAAGTTTTGAAATACAAGTTGAACTTAAGTCAAATATTAGCTTCTTCATGACAAATTAACCATTTGCCTCATACTTTCAAGCAAAGTGTGACACAAAATATTTAATAATTCAAAACTTGAAAATGACATGCTTATAAAGAATATTTTTTAAGTAACAAACCTGATACTCCTCGATGAAATAGGAAGGCGAATAGAATGCAAACATAAATGTAACACTTTTATTACGTAAATGACAGATTGGCCTTTGATTTGAAGGAGAAAATAATTGTAAATTTATAAAGTCTTTGAAATCAGTAGATATAAGTGATTTAAGAGGGAAATTAACAGCAAAATGATTTTTACAAAGGCAAGGAACATTTTAAAAAGAAAAATTTGGTCAGTCCTCAAAAGGTAAAAGAATTTAGCTCAGAGCAGCAGGAGTAGCAAAGAAATGGATGTGTCAGACAATTGTACCTGGCATATGGCAACAGAATAATGTTCAATTGCTTGCCATGAAAGTCAGAAAATATATCTGTCCTTGAAGAGAATATTGATTAACTGAAGGTATTTAATGCTATAATTTGAACTGAATAGTTCTTTTCCTCTCTAATCATACCAGTATTGCTTTTAAAAAAAAATCTCATTACAAGGATCAATACAGATTCTGATAAGTTAAAAACAGCTTCTGTGCTTGGAATTTTTATAGCTACATCTAACCAGTACTATTGGTTACAACATAGTGTAAGTAATTGTTTAGCAAAATATATCATTACCTCTAGAAGTATGTATAATTAATATGCATAATGTGTAAAGTACATATTATGAATTGGCATGCATGATATATGAAAACACATGTGGATCCTATTATCTAGGGCATGTTAATATTTTTACTGCCTAAAGGTTGCTCAGGAAACTGCATTTCATAATTCATTCATGTTCAAGACAAAAGAGCATTTGCCTTTAGATAACATATTTATGTTTACGATCTAGCACCAAATTAGCTTTTTTCCAGTGGACACAGCTCCAGCAGAATGATCTTACCTGCATGTCACAGCCACTTTACTTCTTGATCTAGGGGCATCCTGTGGATATGTGTCTGAGTTCTCCCCAGAGGGAAAGATGAGGTTGCCTTGGCCAATGGCTTTTCCTGTTGCCAGCTAATCCCTGGTTATTTGTGGATCCAAAAAACAGCAATTGGAGAAACAGAATCCTTCCAATTCTTGAGCCTGGTGCTATTCATCATTTCCTAAAACCATTTAATACTTAGCACCCAGAAAATTGTCCATTAAATTATGACAGAAAAGTAATTCCATACCCTCTCTTTCCAGCCTCTTTAGCCGTGGATTTAGTCATTGGCATTGTGGAACATAAAATTGGATAGTCTAGCACACATGAAAAAAAAAAAAAGCATTTCTGTGAAGATGACTTTTCTTGTCACTTCTCTAAATGGACATTTCTAAATGTGATGAGGAGTCTCTATGGCTGGCAATTCAAGTAAATATAAAAATAAGAACAATGTAAGTTAATTTTTTCTACCTCCATTTATGTTGTTCAAAAATTATGTGAAAATTACTGGATTTAAAATCACAATATCTTAGTCTATTTGGGCTGCTATGACAAAGTACCATAAACTGGGTGGCTTGCAAACAACAGAAATTTCTTTCTCATAATTCTAGAGGCTGGGAAGTTCAAGATCAAGGCACCAGCAAAGTCAGTGTCTGGTGAGGGCCTGCTTCCTTGATGACTGTCTTTTCTTTGTAACTTCACATGATGTAAGGGGTGGGGATGTCTCTGCAGTCTCTTTTATAAGGTTACTAATCCCACACTTGAGGGCTTTAACTGTAATGACTTAATCACCCAGACTAAAGTGCAGTGGTGCCATCTTGGCTTACTGCAACCTCTGCCTTTTTGGTTCAAGTGATTCTCATGCCTTAACATCCTGTATTAGTCCATTTTCACACTGCTTATAAAAACATACCTGAGACCAGGCAATTTACCAAAAAAAAGAGGTTTAATGGACTTACAGTTCCATATGCTAGGGAGGGCGCACAATCATGGAAAAAGGTGAAAGGCATATCTCACATGGCAGCAGACAAGAGAAGAGAACTTGTGAGGTGGAAACTCTCCTTTTTAAGACTATCAGATCTTGTGAGATATGTTCACTATTATGAGACTAGCATGGGAAAAACCCTGCCCCCATGATTCAATTACCTCCCACCAAGTCCCTCCCACAACATGTGGGAATTGAAGATGAGATTTGAGTGGGGACACAGCCAAACCATATCACTTCCTGAGTAGCTGGGATTATAGGCATGCATCACCACACCTAGCTAATTTTTGTATTTTTTTAGTAGAGACAGGGTTTCACTAGCCTGTTGACCAGGCTCACCTTGAACTCTTGGGCTCAAGTGATCCTAGCACCTCAGCTTCCCAAAGTGCTGGAATTACAGACATGAGCCACCACAGCTGGACTTCAATTTTCGTTTTCTGACTCCCAGGAATAAAAAGGGATTCTTATACTTTTCAAAGCTTTTGGTTCACTTCCTCTATGTGTCGGTGTCAGATCTTTTACTTATAGGCTGTTATGTTCACCATTTTAATGAGCTTATGTTTATATTTGTACCACAGGTTAAAGAAAAATTTAGAATAAATATTTAAAAGTTATCTGGTCAGAATGTGTCTTTTGAAAGCATGCTCACACCAGTGGAGGAAAATAACTTTTGCCTTTGATTTTCCTATACTACAGGAAAGCTAGTAAGTCTGAAAATATTTCCTACTCCATTTCCTGGGAAAGTAATAGAATGCCATCGATTTGACTTAATAACCAGCAATTGGTATACATAATGTCTACACAACTTAAAAAATCAAACCTTACTGAGATAGAGATTTTGTATTATAAAAGAAACCTGAAAACTGTGGAGATATCTAGAGTAACTTAAAGCAACAGGTTTGTGTGACTCTCTAAGGTTCTCATACTATGCCACCACACATGTGTAGGGTGGGGGATAAGAAAGAGTTGTCCTAAATTATGAATTCAAGAATTTTGAGAAACCAAAAGAAGAAGAATGCAAATTGAGAGTTACTTAAATTTTGTAATTCTCATCCGCAGATTTTCGCCACATACTCTGCCATCCTGGCTACGGCACATTATTTGAGTATGAATGGCTGGGTCAGCTAAGAATGCTGCTTGTACAGTAGAACTAGGGGAGTAGCCCAAGACGGTTGTGTCAGTTCATGGACGTTAAAAACCAGTTTGCATATAAAACAAGAAACCATAACTAATTAACACCAGGCAGGTGGTCTTGATGGAAATTTGAAATCCAAACTGGGTCAGCAGGGAATACAGACTTGGCAGACAAAACTGTAACTGAAATGATTCCCCAAGACCCGCCAAGTGAGCCTTCAGCCAACTGCCCTTATGAAAAAGCTTCCTGTGCCAGTCATTTCTGGGAAAATTGAGCCAAGGACAAATGACTGTAGTTCTTAAAATGAGTATGATTACATTAAGATTTCAGGGCATTAAGATTTATAAGAGCTGAAGTAGGATCAGCATGGATGCTGTTCCATGCACATTTATTAATAGCAAGGAGGCCCGTGGGGAGGGATTGGCTGAGCTCTCAACAAAAGAATGGGTAGAAGGTTTGCTGGAACAAGTTGGAGTTGAGAGAGGGAAATATTTAGACCCCCATTGAGAGCCAGAGCAAAATCAGATACCAGTAAGGATTGAACTATCTGGAGTAACAGCCAGAATAGCCGTAGTGTTGGGAGTAAAAAATAAGTTTTACTGCTAGATGATTGCCAAGAGAATGAAGGCTGAGAGGGTGAGAAGATGAAATAGAGTGATAGAGAGAAGGGACTTGTCTGAGGTGTGATTTCTATCACGGTGCATGATGAGATGACTCAGCAATATACTTCTGCTTTTCTTGCTCTTCCTCCCCAAAGGCGCATGTAAAATGGTGGGATGTCAGTCCTAGATGGGCCCTTAGAGATGATCTGGTTCACAGCCCTCGTTTTACAGCTGAAGAAGCTGCAGCCTGGAGGGGAAGTGCCTCACCAAAGGCCACACAGTGAATTCTTTAGCAGAGCAGTCTGGAAACCTGAGTCTTGCCTCTTTCCATTTGTTGCCCTTTCTACCTCAGGACCAGCAAATGCTATTTTTTCTGTTGACACATTCACCCACTTTATGTGTGTTTAAATTCAAAGATGAACAAAGGTTCTGAAGAAAACTGGAGCAATCTAAACAACAGCTGGATAATTTCACATGAATGGATAAGAATATGAAATCGGTAGGTTTTAAGTAGTTAGCACTGTTCTGAACTGAGCATGAGCTTATTGGAAAATGGCTTTCTTTCAGGAAGATTTTACTTTTTCCAATTATTAAAAATCAGTCCACTTATAAGAACTGGAAAGTACAAGACTGAAATAAGTAACATATAATCCTATTGAGAAATAACCATGGCTTATATTTTGATGTTTTCTTCCAGGTTTTTCTAAGCATATTGTGTTTTATAAAAATTAAATCAGACTGGGCATGGTGGCTCACACCTGTAATCCCAGCACTTTGGGAGGCCGAGGCAGGCGGATCACAAGGTCAGGAGTTCAAGACCAGACTGGCCAACGTGGTGAAACACCGTCTCTACTAAAAAAAAAAAACAAAAAAAAACAACAAAAATTAGTTGGGCATGGTGGCTTGTGCCTGTAATCCCAGCTACCTGGGAGGCTGAGGCAGGAGAATTTCTTGAACCAGGAGGCAGAGGTTGCAATGAACCAAGATTGCACTGAGATTGATTTTTAAAAAATCGATCTTACTGAGATATAATTTTCATATTATAAAACCCATTTTTAGGGACTACTTGGATGAGTTCTGGGAAGTACAATTTAAAGACGCTCAGCTATTCATATCTCCAAGAACAACTCCTTGCCTGTTTTTTTCCACAGAGTTCCACCTGCCCCAAGATTCTTCATGTTTTCTGGTCTCTTTATTAGGAATCCTAAAACAGCTTATCAAAAGACAGCTTTGCTCCCTAAAATGGTCTTTCTCTCTCTTACACACACTATAGAAATCATTTAGATCTTTTCAGTATTCGATCTTTCCATTTATGGACCTGGTATGTTTCACCGTGGTTTTATGTCTTTTTTTCCAGAGACAACCATTTTTTAAAATTTCCTTTTAGCTCCTACATCCCAGACTCACTGTTGCTGTCTTCTGAGTCACAATTCTCATCTTAATACCATTAGGAGTTCTTGCCCAGAATAATACTAATACTGCTGATGATGATATTTAGGATATAGTGCTTGTCATATATCATATCACTTAATTCCTCTAGCAATGTTGTAAGGTGGGCCTTGTGTTCTCAGAGTTGAAAACATTATTGCTGGTAGTGGTTATAAGTATTTCTTCCTTGTTTTCTTAATCAATGTATATATAAAATATTTTTATTTGATTCTTTTGCTTACATCCTTATCTAGCATGAAATTTATTAAATCTGAATTTTATATCACAGTATTTAATAGGCTATCAAAAGAGCAACATGAAAGAGAAAGACAGGGCCAGGCATAGTGGCTCATGCCTGTAATCCCAGCACTTTAGGAGGCCAAGGTAGGAGGATCGCTTGAACCAAGGAGTCTGAGACCAGCCTGGGCAACATAGTGAGATCCCATCTCTGAAAAATAAATATAAACGAAATAATTTAAGACTAAAAAAAATTTAATGTTTTTATTTAAAAATGAACACACATACATTTACTTTCCTCTTTTATCCTTTTTCTTGTTTTTTGAGAGGAAGTCTTGCTCTGTTACCCAGGCTGGAGTACAGTGGGACGATCTTGGCTCACTGCAACCTCCACCTCCTGGGTTCAAACGATTCTTCTGCCTAAGCCTCCTGAGTAGCCAGGAATACAGGTGTGCACCATCACGCCCAGATAATTTTTTTGTATTTTTAGTAGTGTTTGGTTTCTTCATGTTGGCCAGGCTGGTTGAAACTCTTGACCTCAAGTGATCCACCCACCTCTGCCTCCTAAAGTGCTGGGATTACAGGAATGAGCCACTGCGCCCGGCCAAGGCTGGGTATTTAAACGTTCAGGGAGTTGACTTCAACTTATCAGACGCAGTGACCACCCCCCACCCCTTGGAAGAAAAGTACATTACGTCACATCTGCCATCTTGAAGTAAGATTCACTGAAACTCTAAGGGATAGCCGTTTACAATGAAACAACATCTGAATTTAAATGTTTGAACATTTAACAAATTTCTGAATTTAAATGTCTGAACATGACTATGTGAAAGATCTTAATTTAAGAGTCAAATGTTTGCCTGGTTCTAAGGTCGTTCAATGCTGCAGCTACAAACATGGACTGAATAGATGTGTTATCCTGGTAGTATAGCTTTCATGAGGAGTGATGCAACTAATGATGTGGTTTTCTCATACAGTGAGCAATTCTTGGTGGACTTCAGAAGAAAAATTACAATCTTCCCTTTATTTGCATGGTGGTTGCACTTCAGAAAAACATACTATCGTATTTTAAAACAGTGCAAAAGAACTTTCTGCTCAGTGTAAAATTGAGTTAAGTTCCAGGCTCAGAAAATTAAAATGCTTTTGTAAGTCCCAGAGAGCAAAGAACGTTACTCACCCATACCATCTGAAACAGTGCTTAGCACATAGTAGATATTTGGTAAGTATTGTGTGAATTAGTATTTCATCTCCGTGAAAATGGACAGGACATTTGAAAGTTGTGCAGGATGAGGTATGATTATCCATTGTGCTGGACTACTCTAGACACTGCAGGAGGACTGGCATCTGCTCACTGAAGGTGGTATTTCTCCTAATTTTTGTGAGATCCCAAAAGCCACCACCACAAATTTTCAAATTGCCCCTTTGGGTGGTACTGTTTAGAACCAGAGAATTAAGCAATGATGCGGGTACTGTGTCTGCCATTAGATTCCAGGGAAAACCCACTCACAGAAATGATGCCTTAGTCAGTGGAGATGCAGCTGACCTTTAAAGCAGGGGCTGTCTGCTTTAAAGTAGGTGGAAAGGGAGGTGGGATGCAGTGTACAGCCAGTCAGCTCACCAGGAACTATCTATTAATTAGAGAAAGTTACCTGCTCTGGGAAGACCAGTTAGAAAAAGGGCACTGGCTGGAAGCTGATAAAGCCCATGGCTGGTCACATGACTTAGCAAATAGGACACTGTCTGGCTGGATTTCAGCCTCCTCTCTGGATCACTTGCCTTTTTGCAGGACTCAGCTTGCATGTAATTTTGCATGGTTACCAGCTAAGACAGAAACAAGTGCTAAGATTAAAAGATAAATTCCAGACTGAACAGGTGGGTGAATGGCTCAGGACGACCTAGACAGCTTTATATTTTTCTAGGGAAGTTAGTCTTAGTCTGGATGAGACAAATTGTGAGTAGAAAGAGGAGTAAGTAATGAATAAACAAATGAAATTAAGTACAGTCACATACCACATAATGACATTTTAGTAAACAAAGGACCACATAGGTGTTAGCAGTCCTGTAAGATTATGATGGAGCTGAAAAATTCCTATCACCTAATGACGTTGTAGCCTTCATAACATAGTGGCATGACACATAACTCATATGTTGGTGGTAATGCTGCTGTAAAAAAACCCGTACTGCTAGTCATATGAAAGTATTGCACGTACAATTATATACAGCACAAAAATGTGATCATAATATATGATTATCATGGCTTATGTATTTACTTTTTATAAATATTTGAGTATACTCCTACATATATACACACATATGTACATAACTTCATTTTACGTATATGTAAACACACATGCATGTACATGTATATGTACATACATTTACATATAAAGTAAATTTAACTGTAGAACAGCCTCAGGCAGGTCCTTTAGGAGATATCCAGAAGGCATTGTCATCATAGGAGATGATGGCTCCATGTGCATTATTGCCCCTGTTAACCTTCCAGAGGGACAAGATGCAAAAGTGGAAGACTGTGATATTGATGATCCTGGCCTTGTGTAGGCCTGGGTTAATGTGTCTCTGTCTTCGTTTTTTAGAAAAAAATCTTAAAAAAAAAATTATTTAATAGAAAAGAGCTTACAGAAGGATATAAAGAAAATATTTTTTGTACAGCTGTAAAATGTGTAGTTTAACCTACGTATTATTACAAAAGTATCAAAGTTCTAAAAATATTAAGGTTCATAAAGTGAGAAAGTTGTGGTAAACTGTTTATTATTAAAGAAAATTAATAAATGTAATATAGCTGAAGTATATTGTGTTTATGAAGTCTACAGTTCATTGACTTACCCAGAGCAACTGCCAGTCCTGCAAGCTCTATTCGTAGTGAGTACCCTATACAGGTGTAACATTTTAAATCTTTTCTCCTTTTTTACTGTATCTTTTCTATGTTTAGACAAGTTTAGATATAAGAATATTATTGTGTTACAGTTGCCGACTGTGTTCAGTACAGTAACATGCTGGGCAGGTTTACAGCCTGGGAGCAATAGGATATACCAACTAGCTTAGATGTGTGGTGTAGGAGGCTGTACCATCTAGGTTGGTGTAAGTTTTCACACTGACGAAATTGCCTAATGACACGTTTCTCAGAATGTATCCTTGTTGTTAAGCAGCACATGATTATTCATGAAAAGAGAATAAGTTTAATGAATTCCAGTAATGAGTTTAGGGAATCTCCTTCCCCATACTTTCTGTAGTAAAATTGGGTAATACTGGTGGCACATACTAGGTGCATTTTCTTGTGGAGGTTTAGAACTTTAACAATCAGTACATTTGGGGACAATGAAGTCTTGAGGTATTTGTCAGAATTCTACTAGTTAAATATACATTTAATTGACCTGTACAGGGAAATCTATTTACTAGTTTCTTATGACTGCATGTTTTTGTGGGAATAGATATTCTTGTTGACTGTCCAGGAATTCTGCCTCTCAGGATCAAAGGGCCTTCCTGGTGAGAATGAAACCAGAGAAGGTCTTGAAGGACATTTCCTTAATGCTGTGATAGGACCCATTGACCTATCCTGCCTTATGCCAAAGCGTGCACATTTCTGCCACTGACTGCTCATGTCCACAAGATTTTTTACAGCTGTACCTCATTGGACAAACATAGAGAACTATCAACAGATTCTTATTCTTCATCTCTGGCTGGTTAAGGCCCTGAATGGAATTTTCATTCCATAGCCAATATGTTTTATTTTTCAATGGCTTCATTGAAGGGGATAATTCCTTTCATAGATGGGCCACAATGAAGCATTCCAGGCTTTCCAGGAGGATTTTTTTTTTTGAGATGGAGTCTTGCCTTGATGCCCAGGCTGGAGTGTAATGGCACTATCTCAGCTCACTGCAACCTCCGCCTCCTGGGTTCAAGTGATTCTTCCGATTCAGCCTCCCAAGTAGCTGGGATTACAGGCATGTGCCACCACACCCAGCTAATTTTTTGTATCTTTAGTAGAGATGGGGTTTCACCATGTTGGCCAGGCTGATCTTGAACTCCTGACCTCAAGTGATCCACCCACTTCAGCCTCCCAAAGTGCTGAGATTACAGGCGTGAGCCACTACACATGGCCCAGGAGGCTTTCTTATAAACATGTGTAGGGTGGGTGCATGGTGAAGATAGGCTAACTTATGTTATGTAACAAATAACATCAAAATGACATCTAATGTAAAATAAATAAACCTTAAAGGCTTAACAGAACAAAAGCTTATTTCTGCAGATCCAGTCTGATTCTCCAGGGTGGTAATAGTTTAGAAATGTGGGTTACTTCTATCTTTTGGCACTTCTGGCATTTCCATCTCAATGTGTCCTTCTTTGATCACCAAGTCTATTAGTCCATTCTTGTATTGCTATAAAGAACTACTAAGACTGAGTAATTTATAAAGAAAAGAGGTTTAATTGACTTACAGTTGCACAGGCTGTACAGGAAGCATGGCTGGGTGGCTGCAGTAAAGTTATAATCATGGTAGAAGATGAAGAGGAAGCAGACACAGTTGGCCAGAGAGAGAGAAGGGGAAGGTGCTATACACTTTCAAACAACCAGGTCTCATGCAAACTCACTATCACAAGAACAACAAGGGGCATGTCCACCCCCATTATCCAGTCACCTTCCACTAGATCCTTACTTCAACACTAAGGATTATAATTCAGCATGAGACTTGTTTATTACTAAGACATGGAAAGAGAGTTATGGAGTGTTTTCACTCAGCACCTTAATGCATTGGCCCAGAAATCCGATATATAACTTTCACTTAAAACAGATTGATTAGGGCTGGGTGTGGTGGCTTAGATCTGTAATGCCAACACTTTGGGAAGCTGAGACAGGAGGATCTCTTGAGCCTAGTAGTTTGAGACAAGCCTGGGCAACGTAGTGAGACCCCATCTCTACAAAAACGAACAAAATTAGCTGAATGTGGTGGCTTGCACCTGTAGTCTCTAAATATTTGGAAGGCTGAGGTGGGAAGATTACTTGAGCCCTGGGGGCCGAGTCTGCAGTGAACTGGCGATTGCACCCCTGCATCCCAACCTCGGTGACAGAGTGAGACCCTGTCTTGTTTTTTTTAATTATTATTATTAAATTGGAAGGAATTGTCCTCTTATGTCTAGGAGGGGAGAGTTAGGTATGAATGAGTGGCAGTACTAAAGTACTGCATAGCATGCATGTGTACCATACATGCCACGGAAGGTGTATTAGTTTGCTAAGGGTGCCATAACAAAATACCACAAATTGTATGGGTTAAAAAATTTAAATTTATTTTCTTGTGGTTCTGGAGGCTGGAAGTCCAAGATCAAGGTGTTGTCAGGTTTGGATTCTTCTATGGCCTCTCTTCTTGGCTGGCAGATGACCACCTCCTCCCTGTGCCCTCCCATGCCTTTCCCTCTGCGTGCATGCATTCCTGGTGCTCATGTGTCCACATTTGCTCTGATAAAGATGCCAGTCATATTGCATTAAGGAACATTTTAATGGCCTCATTTTAACTTTATTGCCTTTTTAAAGCCTCCCATCCCCAACTACAGTCACACTTTTATGTACTTGGGGTTAGAGCTTCAACATATGAGTTTTGGTGGAAGCACAACTCAGCCCATAAAAGCAGGTGCGTTTAAGGCCATGTCTGCAGGCAGCAAGGCCCACCTCTGCTGTCGAGAATCCCTCTAATGTTTCAGGCACAACTCTGAGTTTTAGCTTTTCTGTAATTTTCACTTCATCATCTTTTTTATAAGTTGCAGGGCACAGCTGACCTTTGAGCTTGTCCTCATTTGTCCAAGTGGGATAATGTGATTTCTTCATCATGCTATTTGATGATGGCTGGGAGCAGCCAAACGGTGCTAAGGAATAACTCAGATGTAGGCCATCGCCATGGTTTTCAAGACCTTGGGGGAGTTTTGGCAAAAACTGAAGATGGGGAAACATTATCTCTCCTGTCTTCTTGCTTCTCCCATCAGCAACTTTTTCCACTTCTTTTGTGTGTCTCTCCTCTGCTGTTCCAAAATTAGCCTTGTTCTGGTCTCTCCTGTACAAAGATTTGTGTGTGTGTGTGTGTGTGTAGTATGTAAAATGGGACATATTTGAAATTTACACAACACATGTTATGGAGAAAGCTGTGCAGTCTTGGGGATGGGGTGTGGGGAGGGTGAGGATGGCAGGAGGAGAAAGGTGGGAGAAGGGAGAAAGTGAAAGGTATCTGTACTTCTCCCTGCTTCAGAGTCTCCCCTCATGCACACAGACCAGTGGATGTGCAGACCCTGAGCTTGGAAGGTGCTACTGTCCTGCTGAGACAGAGCTGAGACAGCCAGGGCCAGGGAGAGCCTTGGGTCAGCCACACAGACTCTGGGACACCTCAGGGCCCCTGGACTCTGGTTCTTGGGTTCCCATTTTCTTCCTGTTTGCCCACAGAGGACCCTCTTCCCAAGGGCAGGCTGTCAGACTCCAGGAAGGCAGTGAAAGCAGAAGTCACCGGGATTGCATAGCTTGTGGGCCACCCTGAAGGCAGGGGAACATCCAGCATGAAAGCTGTTGTGAGACTTCTCTCTGTCCTGTGACTACAGGATTGTCCAGAACAGAAAGGAATGCACAGCCTCTAGTGCCAGGTCTAAAACAAGGAAGGAGTCCATAATCTCACCTCCATGCTCCGTCTCAGCAGTCATTACTTTCTTAGGCTTGAAGGATATGCAGAAGCTAGGGAGGTAGCCATTAGAGACAGAGGAACTGGTGAGGAAGAGACACCACGAGTTGTGCTGAAAGATCACCAGGCGATAGAAATGGCATTGCCTTGCACAGTAGGCCCAGCCACAGACCTGGCAGCCAATGGCTGTCTTTCCCTGGCCTTGAACATGTGACTATGAGGCTCAGGCAGGACCAAAAAGTCAAAGAAGTTAACATTTAAAAAAACAGAGCACAGGAACAAAGTAATTACTCAGGCACTGGTGTCAACATGCTAGAATTAATCTCAGTGGTTCCAGCCTGGAAGGCTTTAATGGTAACAGCAATGACAAAGCTTATATACAGAGAAGATGGTGATGTTCCTGAGGATGGCTATTGTGATGGTTTAATTGCATGTGTCAACTTAGCTTGACTATGGTGACCAGTTGTTTGGGCAAACACTTGTCTAGGTGTTGTGAGAATATTTTATAGATGTGATTAACATAAATATCTATCATCACTTGTTTTAAGTAAAGATTACTTTTGATTGAGGGGGTGGGTCTCATCCAATCAGTTGAGGTCCTTAAGGACTAAAACTCAGGTTTCCCAGAGAAGAAGGAATTCTGCCTCAAGACTATAATATGAAAGTCCTCCCTGAGTTTCTTGTCTGCTGGACTGACCTACAAATTCTGGATTTGTCAGCCCCCACAATCATAGTAGCCAGTTCCTTAATACATTTTGTGTATATAAAATCTCCAATTGATTCTGTGTCTTTGGAGAACCTTGCCTGAATTAGCCATCATCATGAGCTCTTGAAGAAAGGCTGCTGGATGGAGCTGAAATCTCATACTCCTTTCTGTCAACACCTGAGTCTCCTGGACAAATAAGGCCTATCTTTACTATCTGTTCTCTTGACTCTTACCTGCTCTTTGTAGCAGTAAAATTCTAGCCTGGTACCAGCAAGTGATCAGGAGAAAAGAACCACACAAACCTGATCATGGCCAGGAATGTGATGACCTCTGCCGGTCACTAGCCACTCACACTGTGGAGGCCATACATTGGTCCTGTAGAATGGCTCTGGACAGGGTGATGTTGGAGATGGCACCAAAGCACAGACCTCCAGCTGCCCTTTTACCAGGATGGCTGTGAGTGCTCACAACACTAGGATGACCACTGGGTCTTAGAGTCCACGGGAACTAGGGCGTTTTGTTGAGAAGGAAGCAGTTGAGGCAAGAAAAGAACAGTGTAACACATAGGGTCAGGACATGTTTAGAGATAGGACAAGGAATGCCTACCCCAGGTAGGGCATCAAGGAAATAGACAAGGCTTTGGGCATACCTGCTAAGCTAAGCATAATGCACAATACATTTTGCTACTGGTCCAGGTGGTTTGTGAAGTACTTGGTGGAGACCATGAAGAAACTCCAGAGAAGCACTATACCCAGATCCTGAAAAAAGATGAGCCAGGTAGACTTACATATCTCCTGGAGCTGCTGACTGGCTGCATGGCTATGGCATTTCTGGCTCTGAAATGGGGTGCTCTTACGGGGGTGCTGGTCAGTCTCTGGAAGAAGGTCTGGTTCTGGCTGAGGCATCTGGAAATAGGCATCTCTCTGTGGGATCCTGTTTGGATTAGAGGTATTTCCAGTTAAGAGGGAAATTTCCAAGGTACTCAGCACCATCCTCTCCATAGGAGGCTACAAATATGCAGTTATTCGAGGAAATTTTAGGTAAGGCTATGTGCTTCAAATGGTCGATTCTACTACCTCCAATTTCACCAGAATGACTTCCTTACTCTAAGCCCTAAAGGAACTTTAAATCTTTAAGACATACATTTTATTTATTGATTAATCTTTTTGACTGTTGTGATGAGGCCTCCCTATGTTGCCCAGGCTGGTCTCAAACTCCTGGGCTCAAGCTATCTTCTTGCCTCAGCCTCCCAAATTGCTGAGGTTATAGGTGTAAGCCACTGTGCATAGCTAAGAGACACATTTTAAATTGCAAAACCACCATCAGTCTTTTGATTTTTATAAGTTTTCACTTCAGTTATTAGTTCCTATCTAATCAATAGTTATTTTTTAACACTCAAGAGCAAGAATGGGAGTTTTAACCCCACCCCCACCCCTATCATCATCATTATCATTATCATTATAATCATCATAATATCACTGGATGGGAATCCAGAAACTGTAGGAGATGCAATTCATGTCCTCGGGAAATGTACCAGCTGTTGTTAATTTGAAGATAAAAGTATATAAATGTTTTTGCATTGTGGCTGAATGAAAAAAATATATGGCAGCTAATTTTGTTTCGAGGCTGTCTCACATACCAAAGTCTCTAAAACCAGGAACAAAGTGATTAATGATGTTCCTTTTGGCCAATCAACCAACACAACCGGGAAATTGTGATCCTACTTTCCACATAATGTTTAGATAAATATTTTTATTTCTGGATCTATGGCCACATAGGTCAATTATTTTATTTAGCACAATTTTCCTGTTAGACACAGAATATCCTAGGGGTCATAATAAAATGTGAGAAATAATTATGAAAAATATTTAATTTTTTTAACATGCAAGAGCTAAACAATTATCACCTTTGGAGAATAGGTGAAAGATGTTGTCTCATAAAAAACACCCTGAACAAAGTCAGCTCGTGGTGATCTAAGAAATCTAAGGATTATCTTTTGGACTTTTTATACTTTGTAATAAATTATGCACTTTTAAATGTCTACATGCTTCCTTTGTAAAAAAAAAAAAAAAGTTATTATTTTAGAGCAGTTTTAGATTCACAGCAAATAAGAAACCTAAATTAAGAGGAAGGTAGAGATATTTCCCATACATGCATAATAGTCTCCCTAATTAGTGATATCAACATCTCCCACTGGAGGGGTACATTTATTACAACTGTACCTACATTGATAGCCATAATCACCCAAAGCCCCCAGTTTACATCAGGATTCACTCTTGGTGATGTGCATTTTATGAATTTGGACAAGTGTATAATGACAAGTATCCATTCTTACAGAGTAGTTTCACTGCCCTAAAAATCCTCTGTGTCCTGACTCTTCAACCCTCCTCCTCTCCCCCGTACCTGGCCATCACTGATCTCTTTTCTGTATCCATAGTTTTGCCTTGCCCAGAATGTCGTATAGTCGGAATAACACAGTGTATAGCCTTTAAGTAACATCACTTAGTAATATATAAGATTCCTCCGTATATTTTCATGGCTTGATGCTTTATTTCTTTTGAGTGCTGAACAATAGGCCATTGTCTAGATGTACTATAGTTTGTTTATCCATTCACCTACTGAAGGACATCTTACTTGCTTCCAAGTTTGGGCAATTATGAATAAAAGCTGATGTAAACATCTGTGGGCAGATTTTTGTGTGAACATCAGTTTTCAACTCCTTTGGGTAAACACCAAGTAGCATGATTGCTGGGTCTAGGGTAAGAGTATGTTTAGTTTTATAAGAAACTGCCAAACTGTCTTCCAAAGTGGCTGTGCCATTTTGCATTCCAACCAGCAATGAATGAGAGTTCATGTTGCTCCGCATTCCCGCCAACATTTGGTATTCAGTATTCCAGACTTTGGCTATTCTAATAGATGTTTCTAGATTTGGGACATTCTAATAGGTGTGCAGTGTTTTTCATTGTTTTAATTTGTGTTTCCCTGATGACATGTGATACGGAGCATCTTATATGCTTATCTGCCATCTAAGTATATTCACATATTATAGAGATTAAGAATCTCATTCAAGGATTCAGAACTGGTGTCAGAAACCAAGATTTAAACACAGATTTGTCGTACTCTAAATCCTCAGCCTTTCCTACTTTATCTTTGCTGTTCTTCAAACTACAACATTTAAAGCAAATAATAAAATGGGATCAAAACTCCATGAGACCAGATGAACTTTCCTATTGATTGTGACTGGGAAAACAATACAAAAATAACTTCCTTATTTAAGTTTGTCTTTGAGGACTGTGAAATGTTTCTTCCCAATAAGCCCTGCTACTCAGAATGATCATCTCTTTTTGTTTCATAGGTCAATTGTAGGACTTCTCAATCTTTTTCTTCACTTTTGCTCCTGCTGAGGAGCTTTTGTAGATATGTTTTCTCCTAATGAGTCTGCCAACTATGGAATTTTAATATGCTCTGTATCTGTGTACTATGTGTATATCTGTGCTTTAATTATTTTTTTGAGACAGAGTTTTGCGCCATAGCATGGGTTGGAGTGGAGTGGCATGATCTCAGCTTACTACAACCTCCACCTCCAGTTTCAAGCAATTCCCCTGCTTCAGCCTCTTGAGTAGCTGCAATCACTGGCACCTGCCACTATGCCTGGCTAATTTTTATACTTTTAGTAGACAGGGTTTCACCATGTTGGCCAGGCTAATGATAGGCCCTGACTCCTGACCTCAAGTGTCCACCTGTCTCGGCCTCCCGAAGTGCTGGGATTACAGGTGTGAGCCAATGCTCCTGGTCTATCTGTGCTTTCTACTTAAAAAGAAATTTTCTCATTGTACAAAGCAGTTTTTTCCATCTTTATCACCTGTGTTTGGAATGCATGTTCTAAAGCCAAAGGATGAAAGAAAGCTTGTCAAGGTGTTCTAAATTAGTGGCTGAAATTATCAGCCCAGTGTCTCCTTTCTGCATGCTTGAAATGGTAGCCAAGAACTCATCCCATGAACCCTGTGTTAGTCTATTTTCATGCTGCCGATAAAGACATACCTGGGACTGGGCAATACAGAGGAAAGAGGTTTAATGGAGAACTCACAGCTCATGTGTCTGGGAAAGCCTCACAATCATGGAGGAAAGCAAGGAGGAGCAAGTCACATCATACATGGATGGTGGCAGCCAAAAAGATCTCGTGCAGGGAGATTTCTGTTTTTAAAACAATCAGATCTCCTGAGACCCATTCACTGTCACAAGAACAGCATGGGAAAGACCTGCCTCCATGATTCTGATATCTCCCACTGGGTCCTGCCCACAACACATAGGAATTATGGGAACTACAAGATGAGATTTGGTTGGGGACACAGAGCCAAACCGTATAAAACCCACTCTGGCACACAGACCATCATTCAGGCAGAATGCCAACTTATTATATATGTAGTTGAAACAGCGAGGATTTGCCATGGCCTAGGATGTGGCAAGAAAGGTTTGCAAAATTCCTTCTTCCTGAATTGATTAACCTCATGCTTCAGAATATGGTGGCCTCTGGCTCTTCAAGAATTGGCTGATTTATGTAAAAGCAATACTAATGAACAGTCTCAGCCATTCTGGGCTTCTTTTATGTGGATCTGTTTTTTTTTTTTTCCTCATGGTTTCAGTTTGAAGGCAGTCTCATTATGTCTAACTAGTTTAGGCAGCAATTTTAATATTAGCTTTGCAACATAAATGGTCTCATTGTCCAAGTTGTGGACGTGTAAAGCAATGGTAACTTTTAAAGACACTGCCATCAAATTGCTTGTATTTGTTTTCCTGAAGGAACTAATCCAGAGTAAGGCTGCTTTCTCTTTATTCTTTAGTGTCAGCCTGTACCTGCTTCCCTTCACACCACAAACTCTTCAGAAAGCTCGTGGTGCCAAGTCCTTACCTGTAGCTCCACCCATGTTGGTCATTTTGTCCCCAGACATCTTCATGTGCTTGAAACTGGCTTTGCAAATGTGTTAAGTTTGGGCTTTTAAAATTAGATATTACTCTCTTGGGTCAATATTCTTTCTATCCCTCTCAGAGTAAAACCATAGGTTCCATAGGTTCCATGTCATTTGGGTCTACTAGAGGAAGCAGCCAGTAAACGTGGTGAATGGTGATCAGGTACAGCTCTTTCTGCTGAGGTCTGGCTGGACTGATCCTGTGGGAGGGAATGGTACAATGTCCATACTGCTCCTGTGTTATGTAGGGGATAGCTATTGAATGCATGGGCTCTGGTTCAAATCCCTGTTTTACCACTTCCTGTGAGCTCTTAGAAGTTATTTAACTTTTCTCTACCTTAGTTTCTTCATCTAAAAATGGGAGAATAGTGGGTATCTCAAATGGCTGTTGTGAGGATTCAATGAGTTAACACACATGTTTAAGCTATGGCCAGGTACCTATATAAATAATAAATATCAGCTGCTATTCCTCCTCCTCCTATGACACTTCTGCTACTGCCATTCTTCTCAAGTATGCTAAGCTCTTCTTCATCCATGTACAGAGAGTGGGAGGTGCATTTTGAGCATTTTTCTCTCCTCTAACTGTGGCTGTGGCTTCAAAGACCCTGGACCCTACTCATCTGAGTTAAGTAGACACAACAATAACCTAGAACATATTAAACCCTTGATGCCTCATTATTTACTTGCTGCAATTTTATTATATAATTACATGGAATTTTGGTATCCCTTTTGCAGCCTAAATGTTCTGAGATTAGATTGGAAGCACCATCATGTCTATTTTTCATTCATCAAAACTTACCATGCGGCACTAAGCACAACATGGTTAAAAGACTGAGTAAGGTAGTTCCCCTCTTCAACAACCTTATGATTAGAAGAAGAAATAATTCATGGATACAAATCATTTTAAAGATAATAATAGATATTTGAAAATGTTCTCCTTGGCAGGTTGTGCTCAGCACTTTCCATGTGTTACAGAATTGAATTCCTATAATGATAGAGGACAATGGTGTAGGGACAAAGTCCTGGGGTTTGAGTAGCAAGTTGAAAAAGAATTCAACTCTGACTTAAAAGCTTGTGATCATGCTCATACACATCACAGACGCACACCATGAGGGACTATCACAAGGCTCTTTGGGAGGCCAGAGGAGGGAGAAGTCACTGATAGTTGGTGTGTTTGTGATGCAGTGTGCTTCTGCAGGCTTGGTGGCAAAGGTAGATTTTTAGCCTTAGCATTTCACGACTCAGACTGGTGGGTGCGATTTAGATGAGAAGAAGCATTTTTGGAGGTAAGATCAGAATAAAAGGTACAGACACAAGATGGGCTGGACATTTGTAGGACACTTCATGTAATTTTTTTCTGACCAAAGCAAAGGATATGGGTGGGAACGATCCAACTGAAAAGACCTATTAGATCTAAATTCTGGAAGGCCTTGTATGCCAAAGAAATAATCTGTGTTTTTTTCCCCAGTGGGATACTCTGGAAGACTAGAGAGATCCATAGCTTTCAAACTGGATAGATCCATGTGTAAAGGCTGAGAGGACGGTTTATTTTAGGAAGATTGCTCAAATTCTCTGATCTTTGGTTTTCTCATTGCTTATTTTGGTGAGGATTTGTTTATGCCTGTTTATCGAATGGATTGAAGAAATATCTTCTCCCTTATAGGATCATTGTGAGAATGACAATAATTAAGGCACAGCATTGAAACCTAGTAAAGTGATGGATGCTACAATTGCTATTATTAAAGGGGAGCCCTTGAGGTCATTGGACAAGTGGGTGGCATGAACAGAATCTGGCTTTTAGAAGATTACTCTGACATATGCATCTGTGAGGAAGAGGAAGTACTAAGAGTGAGAGATCAGTAAGAAACCACTGAGTGATATAAAGGAGAGAGAATGAGAACCAGGAGGGAGGTGGCTGGCGTTGAGCCTTTGACATGCCAGGGGCAGTGTTAGGGCTGTTGGCTGCCTGTTTGTTATAGTATATCAGGGTACCCCACATCTTTTTCAGTTCTTTAAAACCCATTGGATATTTAAAGTGGTAAGTTTTAAGACAGAATTGAGGTCTAGATGATTCTGACTTCCCAGGCACTAAATACCTCCACTTTAGCATTCTGCCTTGTGGCCTTTGTGGGACAGATTTCCTACTATACTAGTTAAGCTTCAGCTCTGTGGGATTTCTCCAACTCTCCAGTTTAATAGGAGTCACATAACTATCATGACTCAATATTTTACTTGGGAAAAAAATTATACGAGTGTTAGACCCACTAATAACCAATAATTATAACTGAATAGATCCCTTCAAAAACAAAAGGGTTTGCCCAGTACTTCACTGATTTCCATAAAAGCAAGCCACTAGCTAGCTAGCCTGTCCTTTCCCTCTCTCTGTGTCAATAGAAATCATATTTATTTGTCATTCACAATTCCAAGTATCAAAAGACAGTGATCTTTGATCCTTGCCATATTATTAACACTATATACCAATGTGGCGTATTTTTGATGAGAAGAATAAATTCCAAATAATTATTTTTATTTACTTCATAAATCTTTATCTTTTATGTTGAGGCATAACAACTGCATTTCTTTTTGAGTGGTCTGGGGCTGGCATTTCACCACTTTCAAATGTTTGGCTCATGATTTAATCATGACAGGGTCACACAGAGCTGATATAGCAAGAGTAAGGAGAGAATCTGCAGGATAAGCCCAAAGAGCTGTGTGCTCACCACACAATGAGGGACAACTTGCCAGTGAGAGGTCTAGCCCTGTTTTATGGTGAGGCATGAAATATCAACAGCTGAAATTTTTGTTCTGAAGCCAACTAGGAATGAGGCAAGACATGTTAAGGCTTTTTTTTTTTTTTTTTTTTTTTTTTTTTTTTTTAACTAAGACTGGGAATGTAGAAATGCAGCAGCCTGTACAAACAAGAGGGAAGAGAAATAAACATACATCAATAAGTCAGGATTCAGGCTTGCCTGCTGGGGCTCTGTTCCAACAGAACGTGGATTCTTCCAGCTGAAATCACTTATACATCATCCTAGACTTTGGAATCTGCTAAAAGATACCCTGAGTCTGTAGAAGTGAAAAATGCCCTGAGTCCAAGCATCTCGTCAGATCTCTTCCTGACCATTACTTTAATCACTGGTTTACTGTTGTATTATCAACACCTACTATTATAATCAACACCTGACACATAGTAGGAGTTCAGTAAAAGTTTAAGCAAAAGATCCCAAAACCTGGGTTTTTGTCTTGTTTCTCATGGCCAAGAGGAGATCCCAGAGGAAGAGGTGAATATAAGCAATCAAAAGATATGAGGATCCAAAGAAGAAATACAAGGAATCAAATTTGCCTTTTTCCAATGGCTCCCTAGAGGTTAAAGTTCTGTACCTAACTCCCATGGCTGGTTATATGTTGCTTGGCACCAGTTCTCCTCTTCTTGCTCTTATTCTGTCTGCCTGATCCTCAGAAACTCTGTGCACACCCACCTCCATGTCTAGACCTCTCCCTCTTATTCACCATTGGGCCCTGCTCTTCTTCGTTGCCCTGTGAAGTGGGGTGTCTAACCCCTGGTGCTGATCTTTCTCATCCAGCCCATTCCACCACTGGCCATGACCTGATTTGGCAGTTTCTTAAGGAAATGGATGGCCAATGTAAAATCTTTGATGAAAGGGATTCATCTATGATTTCTAAATAGAGAATATTCTAAATTCTTACTGCATGACCTTTTGAGAACATATGCTATAGATCCCTAGCAGTGGGTCTATCTTGGTAATCCACAATCTATCTTCGACAGTCTGAAAATGGGCTTGATCAGAATTTGTAGTAAGAGACGGAATTAAAGGAAGAGTTTCTATTTTTTTTTTCTGATTCCCTACCATATTTACCTCTCTCCACATCAGCCAGGCAATATCTGAGGATAGCTTTTCATCATTTAGTTGAGGAATAAATAAAACTCCTCTATAAAACCATTAGTTTGACTTTTTCCTCCCTCATACCACCTCAAAGACTGGCAAAGAATAAAAGAATCTAATGATTCCCACTAAGCCCCAGGATGACAAAGGAAGCTGACTAATATGCCCCTTTGGGTTGGTAACTAGGATCTGGAGAGTTGGCCAGCAAGGCAGGGGATAAAGCTGAGTTTCATGCTTCAGCCCAGCAATTGCACCCCTAATTGGGCACATAGTTGTACTTTCATGGCATATAAACACTGTAAAAAACCAGTACTCAAGAGAGAAAGCTACTGTGTGTTTTCCTGAGGGTGTAGTCAGGCAGTAAAGAATGCAAGGCTCTTTAAGCAAAATTAAGCATTTAATTGCACATGTAGACTTCACTGTTGGTTCTGCACATGCATGTGATTACGATTCACTTGAAAGCACTCCATTGATGAGAGTCTGTACTCTACTTCTTTACAACACAAATTAGGAAGGAAAATATTCAAAAAGTTTCATTTCTAAGGTCTATTTCTTTAGTTTCTTTTTAGTTCTTACTTGCCTTCAAGTTTCTAGAGAGTTAAAACAACCACCACCACAGGGAATTCCACATCTGACTCTTATAAAGTACATAAAACAGAATATACATAGCTGTGGGTAGTTTGCAATTAGAGCATAAGTATAATACAAATGTGGTGCTTCTCATCTTCCAACATTCCTCCTCCTCCCTCTCAGATTTTCAGATTGAGAAATGGAGGCCCTGAGGTCAAACCTTTTACCTAAGCCACTGAGCAGCAAAGACAGGTCAGGAATATAAGTTGCCCTTGGCACCATTGTCTTTTCCAGCATTAAGCCAAGAGCCCAGTGTACCATGTTTAACTCCATTCTCCAGTAGGAATGGAGTTAAAGACATTAAACAATACGTAACTTCTGAGGCTTGAGCTTCAAAGAAATATGGAGTTGGATATTTTGATCCAATGTTTTTCTTTCACACCCATCTTTATGGTAGAAGACCAAAAAATTTCAAATGAAGGTTTTGGAAATGGACTCATTTTCTTTATTCTATCTGCATTTCTGTTTTGTGTAATTTGTAGAGATCAGTATTCTTGGAATTTTCTGTTAGTGAAAGCATGTATGCCGTATGTTTAAATTTACATATTTCATTTAAGCAAAAGCCACCTGAGTTGTGTTTGCATAGTGTTTGCATAGCTACACCTATGCCACTGGCTGCTGTTTCTTGCCTCCAGTTTTTCACAAACTTGGCCATCCTGAGTGCATTCTGTGAGAGTGCTCTTTAGCCTGGTTTGGGCTTATTCTGATGTTAGCTTATTACAGTAGTCAAGAATGTGTCACCCAGAGTAGACATCAACCTAATATAAAATCTCTAGGTGTCAACTTGGAATTTTATGAAAAACTCAAAATTTTTTGGAGAATGCCTGAACCACTACCAAGGAATTGGAGCTATTTGGCCATTCCTGCACATTCACTGGAGGTGGACTTATACTTGGCAACCAACAAATACTAAATAGTAACATTAGATGCTAACTTCTAATCCCTTCTCACTAAGAAATAAGTGGAAACTCAGCCAGATAGAGCTGGGTTTGTCAAAGTTTTTAATAGGAGGTTTGTAGGAAAATCACCAGCATAAACTGAGGAGTTTCTTCAGAATACAGAGACCCAGGCCCATGCTCAGGCCCCTCAATCAGAAATTGCAGGACGGGCCCCAAGCAACAATATTTTCAAGATTTTCCATAGTGATTCTGATGCTTGTGTGGTGAGGAACCCTATGGCTGAGAGAATAGTCTCTGCTCTGGTCCTTCGTTGGAAATGGATGAGTCTTTTTCCAAAATTTTTCCTCTTGCCCTGGGTGTTATGTTTAGAGTCATGGAGTTGGAAGACTTAGATTCAATTTGGGGCTGTACAGTTTACAGGGAGTTGTGTGTCTCTTAATGTGGCTCAGCCTCAATGCCCTTCCCTGTAAAAGGTGAGATGACAATAGGAATTGGTGAGATTAAGAGAGGACATATTCAAGGCTCTTAGAGTGTCTAATAGGTACCAACTGTTACTAAGGTTCACCGTGGGGATTGTTTTTATCATTATTCTGATAAGTCTGTGCCCTGCACACTTAGGATTATTGTCATTCTGTCTTGGAACAGTCAAAGTCTTGCATCAGGGTTCTTATAATATTTTGTGGAGAGATGCTATCCATGATTCTTCATAATAATATGAAAGTAACAAAGGAGGATAACCCCCGAAAGATGCTCTGGGAAGTTCCTGCTGCCTGCTGTTACTCCCGGCTCCAGCGCTCTTCTGTCTTGTTCTAATTCCCAGTATTGTTTTTACAGCCTAGGTAGGAGAAGTGACTTCCTGTTGGATCTGAGCAGAAGGTAGTTTCTCCCACTGCGGAGAAGCATGGACATCTTAAAATCTCCTGTGTAAAATCACCCTCCTGTAGGAGGAAGCGCCAATGAAGATCAACCATTTCATGTCAGTGAACACACTGCCATATGTGGGTGTGTTTAGCTCTCACTGTCAGTGCGCTCGCTTTGTTTCCAGCTGTATTGTCAATTCCTCAAGGGCAGCTTCATCCTGCACAGGGCTTTGCAGAGCTCTGGGAACAATGATGTGTGTGCCAGGCAGTCCTCTGGCACAGGCATGGCTTGTTTACCATGCTAGTTTAAATTGCCTGTCTATGTACCAGTATTTATATGTGTAACAAATGGGGGCTGGCTAATTATGTGGTTCTCAGTAGGAATCAGGTCTCTGCTGGAATCAGCTCAGTCTCTGCCCACTATTTATAGCCTTCATATGTCCCAAATTTTCCAGTTCTGATTTCAAATATTCTATCCCACTGTCTCCAGAAGTATACTTTATGCTTGTCAGACCACATGTCAATTTATGGTTTGAGAAATATAGTCACAGTATCATAACTGCCACCCTGAACACCACATTTTCTGACTGTGAGATTGGAATCCTGTCTCTAAAAACCAAATAGGACAGGCCAGGCATGGTAGCTCACGCCTGTAATCCCAGCACTTTGGGAGGCCAAAGTGGGTGGATCATGAGGTCAGGAGATCAAGATCATCTTGGCCAACATGGTGAAACCCTGTCTCTACTAAAAATACAAAAATTAGCCAGGTGTGGTGGCACACACCCGTAATCCCAGATATTCGGGAGGCTGGGGCAGGAGAATCACTTGACCTTTGAACTTGGGAGGCAGAGTTTGCAGTGAGCCCAGATCACGCCACTGCACTCCAGCCTTGCTACAGCGCCAGACTCCATCTCAAAAAAAAAACCAAAAACCAAAAAACAAAACCAGCAACAAAACAAATTGGATATACATAGGAAGTATAGAAGAAAATCTTTTTCTTTCTTCAAATATCCTTGGTAAAAAATTGACTCAAAGCTTTACCTAAAAATAGTACAGATCTGGGATTAAATGTGTGATAATACAAATCTTGATATCAGTTGTCCTCCTCGAGACAATGCCTTTCATACAGGACATGGTCATTAGTTAGTACAATGATTGCACAGACTGAATGAGTATATTGAGACTTTCACATTACTGTATGCTACGGAGCTCTGATTTGGATGAGCTGGGTTACTTCTCAGTCATCTATAAAGGCAGAGAGTGTGAAAGGAGTATATTTGTAACACATTTGAGCCCTTTGTATTAGGCACCAAGATAGGCACTTCATCTGTCCTGTCTTACTCAGAAAAATCTGAAGGCATAGGCATCGTAGTCTTCATGTCACAGACAGGAGAAAGGAGACTCAGAGGTGAAAGAGGTTGCTCGGAATGCTCAGGTGGCAGGCAGAGTAGTCCGAATGAGAACACAGACTGCTGTGATCGCAGAGTCCTTTTATAAATCAGGGTTTCTCACATTACTTTTTATTTTGCCCCACATGATAATAAATGTAATAAAAATTATTGCCCATCAGCCTCAAGCTCCCTGTTGGGATATTTGCAAATGTAATCCATATACTAAATGCCCTCTTGCCTTTGTCACAGTGTCCTATCCCATGTTTCAGTGCTGGGAGAGTCAAGTGTGTGTTTGGGAGCAGGGGTAGCTGGAGTGCTTGGAGGCCTTGCAGGGAGATGGCCTTGTCCATGCTGAAGGCCTCTGGTGGCTCTGCATGACTGGCTTCAGTCTTTAAATTGGATATTTCCACCGGCACATAACCAAGCCTTAGTCAATGGAACTATACATCCATATTTCTCAGAAAGCAGAGGGACAGTTTCCTAAATGATTTTTCCTTATATGTGCCAATAGATATCACTAACAGAATCAGTACAAATAACAGTGTATAGCTTCAGACAGTCCAAGGTCTTTTCAACCTCTGTTGAGTCTGTAGAAAATCATCTTGATAAAATGCTTTTAAATTTAAGAATATGGTATGCAGGTTCTATAAGAGAAATGGCCCTGGAACCTAGAACAGTACCTTGTCCAAAGTTGCTACTCAATAAATATTTCAAGTAAATGAATGAATCAGGGACTCAGTGGCTCTCTTTCCAAATTTTTACAGATAAATCCATAGGCTATTGCAGCATTTCATAGAACTACCAGACATGATGGCCCAGGCAGAGAAGAATCTTGATTAATCCTTGTTAATAAAAGTCAGGTTGTTCTATTTTCAGAGGTCCCTAGGTACTGCATCAACCCTGCCATCTGGTACATCCAAAAAACTCAGTACCTCGCACAGTCCTGACATAGAATAGGCATTCCGTAGTACAGTAAGTGAATCAGGGCATTTTGGTGGTCAAGAGTTTTAACTGGAATTCTGCTCTTGGTTACAAGATATCCATAATAGGAAAACTATGTATCAAAAAAATACTGCTTTAGACTTAGTTGTCAAGGGAGCCAAGATCAATAGTGTGTGTTCTTCATAGTTAAAATGATCACTAATTGATACTGCTGGAAGGTTTACCTCATGAACAATGTTCCGTCACCTATGAAATGCGCTGAAGTAGCTGCTTGGGAAAACACTGGTAGGAGCTCATATTCATAACTTTTAAGCTGCTGATACAGTCCAAAAAAGGTCACCACTAGATAATCTAAAATATTCTTGGCGAAACTGGGGTTGCATTTGGATTCACTCACTAACAGTTTTTCCTTTTAGAATGAAAGTATGCCTGCTTCTGGGAAAGAAAAAAAATTTGAGCATAAAGTCCAATAGAGCAACCTCCAATCAATTAGGCAGACTTGAGGTACTGCACTGCGCATTTGCAAGGAAAAAATCAAACAAATATGGTCTTGCAGAAGTTAAGTTGTTTTTTGTTTGCCAAACTGCAAGATAGATTGGCAGCAGTAAATTTTTGCTTTTCAAATATGCCTGGAAATCCACACTCAGATTAAAAACCCGTTCCATCACATGACATTGTACTGGTAAACTTTGGAGTGAGCTGCATGAAAGACTAAGACTCCAGTCTCCACCAGGCTCAGTAAAGATCACAACAAATAAATGGGGCAGTGTCCTGCTTTCATTTGATCTGTATTTGGTATGGCAGGATATATTTTGAAAATTATTTCACCATAGTGAAAAGTGAGGAATTGCAGATTACCTCTTACTAAAAGCAAATTAAACTTCTCCTCGACCTCTTGGAGAGTTATTCCCACCACAAGATGAGAAGGGCTCATTTACTTTGGGTTGGGCTTGACAACTGCTGAAGGGTAGACAACTTTTTGTTCTATATCCAGTGGTCTTGCATAGAGGCAGTCACAGGATGGAGTTCCCTCCTGCTGATAAACTACTATTCCATCTGGCAAGGAGGCTGGAAGGAAAGATCAGGGAAGTGGAGAATGGGCACAGAGGAGGAGGAGATGGGGGTTATATATGTGCCGAGCTGCCTTGTGTGCCAGCTGGTGGTGTCCCTTATAAATGGACAGAAGTCAGGGTCCATGATGTACGTCAATCATTTCCATAACCAAACCACCACAAACCAAAGTTTGGGGATAAGAAAAATGACCAAGGGGAAAAAGAAGTAAATGCCTAAAATTTATCATAAAATCAGTTCAGTTCTGGGAAAGGAAATGAAAAATGATTGACTAGTTTTACTAAATGTATTGAAAACAAAATTTCCTATCACCTAAATTTCATTTTCTTCACTTTCATAATATTTTGAAGCTATTTTGTGGACACATAAATGACATATACTATCTAATACTGCATTTCTTTTTCTAAAATATATAATTTCTAAAATATATAATTTGGCTTGATGCTTCTGAACTTGAAACATGGGCTTTTTGAGGAGGAATGCTGATGCTGTGTTAAATGGGGCTTTCTTTTCTGATCCAGAAATGCTAGCTTTGGATTTAGTACACTGTGTTATGTTTATGGTATCCAAAAAGTTTGTTGGAAAATCACGTAAGTTTGGCTATAGCCTAGTACAGTGTCTAGAATGTAGTCAGTGCTTAATCAATGTTTGTGGAATAAAAGAGTAAATGACCAGAAGCATTAGGCATTCATTTAAGGTTGAACACATCAATACTCTTGACACAGCTATGGAACTCAATCAACTGGTGGCCTGAGGGAACACTTTACCATTACAATTTGTTACTGATACAACTCACAGGGCAGATGCTCATTATAAGACAGAAAATTAATGATGCCTAGGATCACAGTTTAATGCCTCTAGGGGCCAGTTATCTTTATTCTGTTCCCTGGCTGCATCCACAACCCATAACCTTTGCCAGCTGTCACACACCAGGGCATGCTCTTTGTCACAGAGAGGCCCAGAAAGTAGATCATGAGTAGATTAGCTCAGACCGATTACCACTTAGGAGAAATAAAGCAAAAGGCATGCTCTCTTTAGAGGGGTAAGTTGGAACAATGGAATAAATACAGAACAGCCCATTCTGTAGCCGACTGGACCCGGTGCTATAACATGCAGTGGTTCTGTGTGTGCAATGCTCTGACCTTGTAGGACATAGACATTTGCTGAACATGGAGTAGTTCCAAAGCCCTGACTCTAGCGAAAAACTCAACCCACAGAATGCAAAATGGACTTGGGCATGTTACAGCCACATATCTCTTCCATAAATCCCCTTTTTGCTAAACCCATATATTTCAAATTATTTCAGCATTATCTAGTAACATTCTTTGAATAATAGACTAGTATATTTTCTTCCTGGCAAGCCTCACCTTGATCTGCATTATCATTTAGGCCCCATCTGAAAACACCATTAATTTAAATAAGCAATAGAGACTGAAATAAAATTCCATTCATGCTTAACTCTCCAATGTGGTTTGGAAATGCTTTCTTCTTCAGCCAGTCTTATGTTACATGCTGGATGGTCTTTTCTTTGACCACCTCATAAAAAAGGGCTCATAAATACTTTTCATGTGTTATTTAAACTAGCTGTACTCCCTGAGGCACTGCACTCCTATTTTTTCTAAAATCCTTTGTGTATTTCTAAAGCCATTTCTAAACCAGTAGCAAAGGAAAAAGCATATTCTAACTTGAGAGGACCATGGTATATCTCTACTGGGCCACACATTTCCTTTACTGATAAAAGTAATTCTCTTGTCTGCATAATATCACCTGATTTATGTACTTTCCTTCTAAAAATAATCCATTGTGAGAGTAAGTGCCAGAGTTAGAATATGTGTCTTTTCTTGATGTTTCTGATGCTAGAGCTGTGATCTTTCAGCACAAGGATGTTCTATGGTATTCAGATAAGCAAAAGCTTTATTCTGTCATAAGGATCTATTCACTTCTAATTAACAAGGAAGAAGAGATAATAGAAGAGTAGCTGCCTGGTTTATTGATTTGCGATGTTGTGTGTGGCACAGTCTTGGCTAGGAGTTGAAATGGTCCATCCACTCTTTACAATAGGTTGGGGGTGGGGTCGTGGCTGCATTTCACCGGTGTCCTGACTCACATGTTTCTTTTCCCTATGGTATCTTCATTATTTCTTGCATCTTCATTATGCTTGCTTTCCCATTTTGGAATAAATTTTGGTTGGCTCTACTGTCCCCGTTCAACTACTGTAACCCTCCTTTCAAGTTCATGTGAATTTACTGTTGCTCCCCATTCCTCACTTTAGCCATAGAATCATAATATACACGGTATAAGAATTGGATAGGAACTGAGAAATTACCTAGTCCAGCTTCCCTCCAAGTGCAGAGGTTCCTCCTTCAATGTTTGTTTCCACACTTGTAGGAACACATGGTTTTTAGCTTTGCAGTTTGTATAATTATTGCTTAGACTGTGAGAGACTCGAAACATGGATTGCATCTTCAACCGTTTATTGGCACTTACCTATAAAATTTATGAGTTCAGTGGAATTTCTTATACAGAATTCTGCTGGACTTCTTAAGGATTTGAAAAATATCAGCTCTAAAAAACTTATCTGCTTTCTTTTTTTTAACTTTTAAACTCAAGGGTACATGTGCAGGTCTGTTACTTAGGTTAACTTGTGCCATGGGGGTTTGTTGTACATGTTATTTCATCACCCAGGTAGTAAGCCTTGTACCATTAGTTACTTTTCCTGATCCTCTCCCTCCTCCCACCCTTCACCCTTTGATAGACCCCAGTGTATGTTGTTCCTCTTTGTGTCCATGTGTTCTCATCATTTAGCTCCCACTTATTAAAAAAAAAAAAACAGGTGATATTTGGCTTTCTGTTCCTGCCTCAGTTTGCTAAGGATAATAGCCTCCAGCTCCATCCATGTCCTTGCAAATGGCATGATCTCATTCTTTTTTATGGCTGCATAGTATTTTATGGTGTATTTGTACACAATTTCTTTGTCTGTCATTGATGAGCATTTATGTTGATTTTGTGTCTTTGCTATTGTATATAGTGCTGCAATGAACATATGTGTGTTTGTGTCTTTATAACAGAATGATTTATATTTCTTTGGGTATATCCCAATAACCACGATTCCTGGGTCGAATGGTATTTCTGTCTTTATGTCTTTGAGGAATCACCATACTTTCTTTCACAATGTTTGAAATAAATTACAACACTACTAACAGTGCATAAGTGTTCTTTTTCTCTACAGTCTTACCAGCATCTGTTATTTATTTATTTATTTTTTTACTTTTTAACAATAGCCATTATGAATTGTGTGGGATGGTATTTCGTTGTGATTTTGATTGGCACTTCTCTAATGATCAGTGCTGTTGAGCTTTTTTTCAACATGATTTTTGGCCACCTGTATGTGGTCTTTTGAAAAGTGTTCCTGTCCTTTGCCCACTTTTTAATGGGGGTTTTTTTCTTATAAATTTCTTCCTTATAGATATTGGATATCAGACTTTTGTCAGGCACATAGTTTGTGAAATTTTACTCCAGTTCTGTAGGTTGTCTGTTTGCTCTGTTGCTAGTTTCTTTTGCTGTGTGGAATCTCTTTAGTTTAATTGATCCCATTTGTCAACTTTTGCTTTTGTAATAATTGCTTTTGGTGTCTTCGTCATGAAATATTTGCCTGTTTCTATGTTGTGAATGGTATTGCCTAGGTCTTCTTACAGGGTTTCTGTGTTTTGGGTTTTCCATTTAAGTCTTTAATCCATCCTGAGTTAATTCTCGTATGCGGTCTAAAGAAGGGGTCCGGTTTCAGTCTTCTGTATATGGCTAGCCAGTTTCCTAGGCACCGTTTTGTGAATAAGGAATCCCTTCCCTATTGCTTGTTTTTGTCGGGTTTATCAAAGATCAGATAGTTGTAGGTACATGGTCGTATTTCTGGGTTTTCTATTCTGTTTCATTGGTCTATGTATCTGTTTTTATACCAGTACCATCCATTTTTGGTTACTGTAGCCCTGCAGTATATTTTGAAGTTGAGTAGCATAATGCCTCCAGCTTTGCTCTCTTTGTTTGGGATTGCTTGGCTAGTCAGGCTTTTTTGTGGTTCCATATAAATTTTTAAAATATTTTTTTGCCAGTTCTGTGAAGAATCTCAGTAGTTTAATAGGAATAGCATTGAATCTATACATTACTTTGGGCAGTATGACCGTTTTAACAACCATCCTTCTTCAGTCTATATATCCCAATTCATATGAACAGATGCCACTTCTCTCCAAAATTCATAATCTGTATTTACAGTTACCTCCTGGTCATCTCAACCTGCATTAATTCAACATTCTTTCATTTAGCAGATTTTTACTGAGCAACAGATATGTTCTAGGCATTGTGCTGGGCACTGGGAATATAGATGTGAACCAAATACACCATTGCTGTCTTGTATTTTATAGCTAATGGATTGAGGGATAATAAGGAGATGTGGATATATATGTGTCCATATATGTGTGTGTATAACATGCTTCATAGGTTGCTCAAACAATGCATACCTAGAAATTAACTCATCAGTTTGTTTCCCTTTTAAATGAACTCTCTATTCCCTTAAATCCTACATCAGTGGTTCTCAAAGGGTGCTCCCCAGAGTAGCAGAAGTATCTCCTGAGAACTTGTTGAAATGCAAGTTCTTGGACCCCACGTAGACCTATTAAATTGAATCTTTGGGGGACAGGACCCAGTAAACTGCATTAGCAAGCCTTCCAGTGATTCTGACGTGTGCTCAAGTTTGATAATCTGTCTCTATAGGATCACTATACAATCATGCATCACTTAACAATGGGGACTTGTTCTGAGAAATCCCTCATTAGGTGATTGCATTGTTGTATGAATATCACAGAGTGTACTTTCACAAAGCTAGATGGTAGAGCCTGCTACACACCTAGGTTATATGGTGTAGTCTCTTCCTCTTAGATTACACACCTATACAGCATGTTACTATACTGAATACTGTAGGCAATGGTAATACAGTGGTAAGTATTTGTGTATCTAAATATATCTAAACAGAGAAAAGGTAACACATTGTGTTACGAACATCACTAGGTTATAGGAATCTTTTAGCACCACTATAATCTTTATGGAACCACTGTGGTATAGGCAGTCTGTTGTTGACCAAAATGTCGCTATGTATAGCCTTTCAAATTAGAAGCTCCATAGCCCTACTGATTTTTTTAAGTTTCTCTTTTCCCCCCAAGTCACAACATCTTGTTAATTTTCTCTAAGAACATCTTCAACATCTGTCAGGTTTTAAATCTATACGCTTATGTCTTGCCTGATGTATAGCTGTCTTCCTAACTGATCTCCTAAGCATTATTTACCTTCCGATCCTTTGTTCTATGTTAAAAATCTTGTCTTACTGTAAAATGAGAGCAAACAAAAATTGTCATTGGCCACTTGCTACCTTCTGGATAAAATCTAAACTAAGTGAGCCATATAAGATCCTGAATAATTTGAGCAGAATTCATTTTACAGCCTTGGCTATGCATTGTTTTTGCAATTATTCACTGCCTTTCCCTAGTCCATGAATATCCCATCACACCTCACGCCCATTTATGATAATCTCTGCAAACGGCTGTTGATTGTGACTACAAAGACTGCTGTAAATTCACAGTGACCCTTGTCCCATCCTTTCCTCTTATTCTTGTCCCTGTCTTTTTCAGCATGCAAAACTCCTTCAAAGACTGGACCAACTATCACCACCACTGTGAAATCTGTGACTTCCCCTTGGAGTGCTACTTGCTCCCTAAGTCCCCGCAATACTTTGTTCATACCTAATGGAAGCACACTTACCATGTTCAACATCTATTTTGAAAAATGAGATCGTGAGACCAGAGGGCATTTGATGTGTCCAGAGTCACACAGCTAGACAATAGCAGAGTTAAGAATGAACCTAGATGTCCTGGCTAGCAGTCAACAGTAATTTATTCTGTGTTAACAAAATCCTGTTTTGTATGTTTAGTAGTAGGAGTAGTGGGCAATTTTTCTTTTTCTTAGACAATGCTAGTGAAATCCAAGAGATTTTTTATAATCCCACTTAAAGTGGGAGCCCTCATTTTTGCTAAATTAAGAGCTGGAGAAACTTGAGGATTGCTTTATGCTGCTGGAGTCTCCTGCTGAATTCCCATACTATCAAGATTCTCTTACAACATCTGGCCACTTTACAGGGCATTTCATGGAGCAAATCAATTAACATTAAAAGTAGGGGTAAAGAGAGAGAAAGAAAATATTTGAATGGTAGCGTAGTGCTTTCCAAATTCCCTAAGAGACAGTTGATGGCCGAATTACTTACAACCTTGCAAACGAATCATTTCTATATAATATCATGCATTCTTACAAAAAATATCAATATTTTATTAAGTTCAAGATCAGGATCATCAAACTCTTCAGAACATCGACAAAAAATAGACACAGTTTAAAATGAATACCCTTAGCTTTACCATTGATTTATCCTAACAGTGGGTTCTGAGACTAAGATTGTGGGTTAAGAAATTACATTTAGCTATTAAGGCCCTGGGGTGGTTCTTGTAAGATGTAGTCATTGGATTCTGACTAAACAGTGCAGGAAAAATCTTGGCAGTGGCTGTTGCAGTCCTTTAAGCAGTGCTTGATGTATTTGAAATGTATAAGCTGTTTCCACTTGTGAAATTAAGTCCTGGTGAAACTGGTGGTTCATAGCAATAGAGCATCAGTAGGTATGTGTACACACATATACACGTGGAATAGTGAAATAATTCATTTGTCTCCATTTTGAACATGTTAACACCACAATGTATTGCTGTGCCTAGAACAGTACTGGATGCATAGTAGGCACTCAATGCATATGTTGTTGAATGAATACATGAATGTGATTAAAGAATAGCATTGATACTCTAATGGCCATTTTAACTAAGTAGAGTCACCATTTTACAAATTCTGTGATACTTTGGAAAGTACTTGATTTCTCTAATTTGAAAAAATAATCTGTAATGAGGGATGTTAGCATTTCTCTTGCAGGTTTTGTGTAAGAATTAAATGAAATAACATTTAGAAAGTAGCTAATTAGCAGTTAGTGGAAATCAAGGGATTCAGCCAGAGTCTGTTTCTTTATCTGTGAAATGTGGATTAAAACATGATACTTATGACCCTTCTAGGGTGTTAGTATCCAATAGTTCATAAGTATGAACATACTGAGTTGCATGTGTTATTGTACGTAAAGGGATGTTATAGGACTTTGTTAAGAGTTGTCAAGAAAATGCCATTCCCAGGCACTCCCCATGATTCAAATAGTGAAGATCTTTAATTAAAATGACTTTGAGTCACAATGTTTGCCTGAATTTTAATCACCTCTCAAACATAATTAAATGAATTTACTAAGAACTTTTTAAAAGGGTATTCTCTATCATTTAACTTACATAAACAATACTGAGAGTAAAGGAAATGGGAAAGATAGATTCAGTCCTAGGTTGTCTATAAAATGGGAGAAGGGTCTCTCTTTTATTTACCCTGAACCTCTTTGGATCTCACTTTTCTTCTAGTTATTTACCACACTCTTCCCAATCACCCACCCGTACCATACACACACACACACACACACACACACACACACACACACACACACACACACACACACACAGCTCATGAAGTGATGTAGGCTTCAGGCTTTGTTTTCTCTTTCTCTTTCCCTCAAGTCTTTTCCCATGCTGTGAATGGTAATGGACTATAATCTGTTACAAATGGGAACATAGCAATAACTCTAAAACAGAGCCTCACAAGTTTGAAGAATTGAGCCAAGCTGCATGATTTTCTAAACATTCCACCGAATTAATACCTTGTGGGTCCAAGGGGACCTTCATCTAAATCTCTCCAAACACTTGCCTGAGTTTGGTTAATCCTCAGTGTAGCCTTGGTGAAACATTCCCACATTTTTGAGAGGCCATGAATGAAGCCCCCACTTAGCCAGGAAGGTGCTAAGGAACTGGGGTGAGAAAAGGAAATTTCTACCCTGAGCCCTGTAACTCTCAGCCTATGCAAGCACACCCAGCAAATTCATGGAACAGGACGAGGGGAGAAGACAAGGAAGATTGTTTCAAATAAAAATAAACTTTAAAATGGAACAAGAAACATATTACTTTATTTTTCATAGCTGAAAGATTCTGTATTTGCCAAATAATGGAATCAAAAGAATCTGTCTGTAATCAGCTGCTATCTATGGCCTCTGCCTAGAATTCTCCCCATGACCAAATTAATTATTAATAAAGTTATGTATTCAATAAACATTTACTGAGCACATCTCAGGTGCTGTCTGGATGTTACAAAAAATCTATAATGTAGATAAAACAGTGTCCCTTGCCCTTAAGAAACTTGCTGTGGAAAGACAGAGGGAGGCAAACAGACAAATTTTTAACATGCAATGTGATAATACATATGCATCACATGTATATATTTGTGAACTCATTCTTCAATCTTAAAAATGACTTTAAGCAGCTTTCTCTGAACTTCCTCTATCTAAAAGTATTTTTCTCAACTGCACTCACATAATTATCTGTATTTCTTTTATTGTACCTTTCTTATCTTGCATTATGATTATTCATACTCATTATTTTCCTGAATAATCTAAGTCTCTTGAGAGTAAAATTTCTGATTTATGTTTATATTCCGAGCTTTTAGCACAGAAACTTGCACATGATAGGCACTTAATAAATATTAACTGAGTAAATGGATACAATGATGGACAATTTGAATCCGGAGAATGATGTAAGAGGTGTTATATTTTAAAGCAAAGCAACTGTAAATCTTTGTCCAGTAAAAGTATCATGGGTAACTTGTCAAGAGTGTGAAGGAAGGAATTCTAAATATATAGGGTCTGAACCTATCTAAAGGAAGTTCTTAACTGTATTAATGAGAAGTTTAAGGCAGTATGACTGATTAAAATGGATTGTTATTACTATAACTCATATCAGTAGACAAATTGAACAAATTGTAGGATTTTTAAATCATTCAAAGCTCAGACACAAACCTATATAATGTGTGTTATTTGTATGGTTCTTTTGTAAATATAACAAACTGAAAAAAATAAATATTTAATTTCTTCCACCCTAACCCACTCCAAATTAGTGTCTGATGAGTGAACTGAGACTTTAACTTTCTAATGGTAAATTTGTGGTGGCACATGATTCAGTCTTTCAGATCTACATAAATTTGGAGGAGAAACTTTAAATAACAGATGAAAAGATGCAGGAGCGGTAAGAACCACAGAATGGTATTTGTGAAGCAGAAAAGCTGAGACATGCCTAGGGAAATAGGCATACACAAAGGAAAATGCTCATTGCTCAAATGACTGGCAGGATCCAGGTGAACAAATAAATGCCAGAGCCTAAGTATATGGGTGATGACATAATATTAGCCATGGCAGAGTGAGCATGTTAGAAAAAATGTCAACTCATTTTCTGGAGTGCCTTGCCAGTCTGGAAGCATGCGCCCTGAAAGCTTAGTGACCAAATGTTAAACTGCCTGAGATGGCTGCAGGACACATTTGGGGCACAGAGCTGTACGCCTACTCTGTGAGGCCCTTCTCATCTTTCCACACTGGGGAGCTGGCTTTGTAATGGGTTTTTGGCATGATAGATTCATGTACCAGATCGAGAGGGAGAGGGACTGACTGCTCTTTCCTGCTGGGGGGAAGGTTGGAGCTACTTCGCGTACTACTGGGATTCCCTCTCAAGGAATATCTTGGACTCGACTGTCTTTTTCCTGATGGATTATGTTTTGGATCCTCCCTTACCAAGGATATAATCATGGGCTGTTAACATTTTTTTGGACTTTGATTTGGCCAGTAAGTATAATGTTTTTTGGAAACCTGTTTTCATTTAATTTCATTTCCTCTTTCCTGTTAAGCACATCATTGGGCCAGGAGAGAAGAACCTCAGGTTTTTGGAAGTGTTTTTTGTTTTGTGCCGCTGCTGCTCAGTTCGTGTTGGACACTGGAAGAGGAACAAAACCATAAGGCACTCATGACTTCCGCGGTTCCCTCTGCTGGAAAGCCAGATCCACACCCCGACCTGCCTTAGGTGGTTAGCACCAACTTCAGAACAATAGTCACTTCACACTAGCATAACGTTACATAAGCCATGTCCTTCCCTTCTAGAATGCGGAGGGATATGTGAGAAGCAAAGAAAAATCTGTGACCCTACTACTCATAGTTTCCACAGGCCTCCAATTACCCTTTCATCTGTACCAAATATGGAGGGTGATGTTAAAAACTTGTGTGAGAATCTGGCAGCATCTTGCATGATAATATTGTCTCTGGTCTGGTTTCCAAAACCATTCTGGTAATTGAGAAGATTTGCCAGTGAGAGCCGATTGCGCTATAGGAATTGTCAGTTAAGTTCTTAGACAGTGGCTTTCTGTTGGTTTGGTGGTGTTTTTTTGAAAGAATATGAAATATGCACAGCATCATTCCCGCTCATCCCTTTTTTTGGTTAATGTGTTTGGAATCTATGTGCCAAATTGCCTTTAGAAGATGCAAGAATTTTATCATATCAGGGAAACATGGAAAGGAATGCAGAAAAGTCCTAGCGAAATTAATTTCAGACATGACTTTGTGAATCTAACAGGAGGTAGCTTTTCCTTTGTCACCAAACAGCAGGTAAAATAGACTGATTTCATCTATTCATTCATCCAATAATTATCTGTTGAGCACTGACCATGTGACCACACAATTCTTACACTAATAATTTAGAAGGTGTCAAACTACTGCTCCCATGAAACTCTGTCTAGTGAAGTCATGTAACAGTAGAGCAATGTTGAATAGAAACATGTTACTGTCAATAAGCTTCCTTTTCAAAACGCACCCGGAAAATAATCTGAGAGTGATATGATTCTTTAACAAAATAGGGACAATGACAGAGTTACTGGTAGCCCTTTTATTCTCTTCATTTTTAAAGCCAAGAGAGGTGGAATGCATTAGTAAGATAAAAACAAAATGTCAGAAAGACAAGACTTAAGAACAGGTTGGACGTGCTCCAACATGATAGCATGCACACTTTGGGGAAAAATTTATTGGTCTAGACAGGTGGAAGCCTCCATTCCTTAATGTGCCAGCTGGACTCCCCTTACCAAACGTTGGCCCCTAGAATTTGTTTCCAATCAGTGGACTTTGCTGTACTGACAGACATGTTCCATGCAGGAGCTTCTGATGGGCACAGAGTGGGTGATACAGTCACACTCACTTGCTTCTACCTCGTGTCTTCTCTCAGTGCCACTGACCACCGTCATGCGGCCCAGAAGCTTCCCATCAGGCAAATGAAAACCTGCACGTTTGCCAAACACTTTGGGTCTACATGGACCATTAACAAAGTGAAAATATCTGGTGCTAAATGACAGCAAGATGTGGCATCTCTTGCTTGGCCCAGCCAAGAATCAGAGAATTAACAGGGCTTGGTAAATAGCTTCTCTCAACTTTATCTCTCTGCCCCAAGCAAATAAAACTAAAAACAACAATAAATATACTCATAACACCCTCGGTTTTCTCCTCTTTTTTCACCATCTGATAGATGTCAGGGCAGATTTGGTCCACAATACACTTGCCAACAACCATTTCACTACTTCCTGACATGTGTTTAAGAAAGATGGCAGTTATATAATGGATTTTACTTAAATGCCTATAAAATACTTTCTATAACATTGTCCAGTTAGGATAAAAGATAATGCCACTTCTGTCCATCCTGGTGCCCATGTCAACTGATCACTAATTCAAATTTTAGGGGATCAAAAAGTCAACATCAAGCTTATATAAATAGCCTTTACCATCTGGTTTCTCACCTTGTCCGTAGGAAGCAGAGTCGTATCATCATTTTCTACTAGGAAAAAGGTGTCTCCGCATGGAAAGGAAAGAGAGGAGTAATAAAATTAAAAAAAAATTTGTAATAGCATGCTATCCCCTTTTTCCTGTTGACAGGAAATCAAGTTCTCAGCTTGTTAATTAACTTAAAAATACAGAAGTTTTCTGGTTATTCTCTAATCGGTTTCAAGTATGCATGACTTTGAAGTAGGTCTCACCGGTGAGTGCTTGAACACAGAACTAATGAGATTTTACTGTTTTGAACAGCTGGTCAAATTTGGAGGCCCCTCGAGCCTAGAGGCAACTGCTGATTTACAAGGATTCTGTAATACATGCAGTCTTGGCTGATGCTTTTGTTGTTGATTTAGGCTACAGTGAAGGTGTAGATTTTGTGATGCTATAAAAATGTCAAATGATTGATTGGAGAATATGTAATACCTATAGGTAGCCCCCACCAGGAGCCAGCATCTTGTGTGGTTCATACGTGAGAATGTTTCAGGAAGATTTGGGTTTTAAATGTGGCACCATATTCTAGAGAAGGAGGGTTTGGATAAGTTGGCTGTTTACAGTTGGATGGAGCCGAAAAGAAGCATTTCAAAACTGTAATTCCTGTTTACCTCTGTATCCCTCTCTCCTTCCCACCCTTCTTTCCCTCCTTCTTCTCCCTCCCTTCCTTCCTTCCTCTCTTCCTCCCTTCCTCCTTCCCTCTTTCGTTGTAAGTATATTAAAACAAATTCCAGAACCTATGTTACCTCTACATCTCAGCATGGCTATCTAAAAGATATGGACATTTTCTTCAGAACATAACATTATTTGCTAACATCTAATACCCAGTTCATCTTCAAAATTTGTCTCAGAAGTATATTTCAGTTGTCTTCTTCATATCAGGATCCAAGTAAGATTAGACATTACGTTTGATTGTTAAATCTCTTAATTCAGAATTGTGCCCTTTGAGGTAAGTACTTTATCTCTATTTTACAGACAAGAAGACTGAGGGTTGAGAGGACTCACAGATACCGAGAACGAATTATGGTCTCTCGGGGTCCGTATGTGTGTCTATACGGCTTCCTTCTTTTTCTCAGCAAATGATTTCTGGTGAGGCTGGGTTCAGTCTACTGTAGGTTTTCAGAAGATAAGAATTCTGATAGTATTGAATTCATGTTGTGTGTGCGTAGCTTTTCCTGATTATTTTACAGTAAAGAGTGGCAGAATCATGGGAGCTATGTAGGAGCCTTAGCGTCTGGAGGGGAGTTCCCAGTGCTTCCCTTGGTGGTTTCTAGAATCTTCCTGGGAACTCCAGTCAGTGTGTTGGGCTCTTTGTGGGAGAAGGAAAGGCTGCTTATGGACATAAATAGGTGACATTTGCTCCTCTATTTAAAAAAATATAGAGATATAGCTTCAGTGTTCAAGCCTAGTAACTACTCTAGATATATATCAGGGACAAAATTTTTAAATTATGTTTTCACAAGAACAAGTCCAGAAAGTATAACTTCCTTTCAGGTAGAAGTGAAAGAATCCCCCTGCTGGCACCCTTGCCTTGGTGATGGTAGTGAGATCAAAGAAAAATGCAGAAAGTACTTCATATGTTCATAAAAGCCTATGATTTACCTCTGTACATCTGGCCCAGCATGGCATCTCTCCCAAAGTCAGAGACCCATACTCCAGAAGGACATGGCTGTGCTCCCACGTACACATCTCAGAGAGGAGGCCTTGGTCAGCCAATGACACACCCCACTAATGTCCCCTCATGGATTTATCAACAACTTTTTCCAAACCAATTTGGGATCAACCTCATTTAGATTGATTACAGCCTCTCCAAATACTCTGTATACATGTGCTTCTTGTTCTGGAAGTACACTGTCCAGTAAGGTAGCCACTCCTAGCCACATTTAAGGTGTTCAATAGCCACATGTGCTAGTGGCTACCATATTGGACAGCAACAGATACAGAACATTTCCACCATTTCAGAAAGTTTAATTGGATAGTATTGGTCTAGAATAACTCCCTGGTGTTTAAATGAGGGTCATTTTGATCCTAGGTTCCCAACCATGTTTTTCACTGTTCTATTTTTTAAAATATCATTGAATTCCCTCACTTGATTACCATCTGACTCCTCGAGTATTTCCCTCTGTTTATCCTAAAGAAGGTACTTCCAAGTTGTAAGGGAATCTCCCAGGACCAGTGCCATTTCTCCCTTCTTTTGCCATATTTGGCTCTCTCAGAGTTAGATCTACTCATGGGCAAGATGGATTTATAGAAGCCTCAGCTCCACTGAAGTTGCCGGACTTGTCAGCTCCCGTGGGCCAGTAGTCTCTCCATCCCTGTCTGTACCAACAGTCAGGTGATGGAGCTGCTGATTTGGGTGGCTGTGCTGTTTCCTGGCCGCTTGAGCCCATTGCCTAAGTCTTTATCTAGGCTGTGATATCTGCTTGCAGAGCTGGGTCACAGCCCCCAGTCCTACCCTTAGCCATCCCCTCAGTTCCTGCCAAGAATTGGCAGTTTGCTTAAAATCCTAATTGCCAGTGTCCACCTGGCCTGATTTAAGGCTTTTCTGCTGCCCCTGAGGCTTCTCCGTGATGTGTTCTTTCCCCCACTGGATCCCTCTCCTCGCCTCTCCTCATCCCTCCTGGATGCTAGGCCATGCCTGAGATTGTTCCAGTGCTATGGCACTGCACTTCGGACTTCTGTTTTTCTGCTGAACAGGCCTGTATTGGAATCACCAGTCAGCCACTCATGCCCTGTGTGATTTTGGACAAGCCCCTCAGTTGTTCGAATCATACTGTGCCTGCTTTCTGACTGTCAAAACCTCAGGATGATAAGATCTAGCCCTTTCTGAGTTTTAGTCTCAATTGTCTTAGGGCAACTCTGGTGAAAATAAAGTTATTGGTTTTTCTTAGGTGACCTAAAACACTAGGTCCTCCATTTAAAACCTGGTATTTCCTCTGGTCAGCTCAGAGGGAAGTGAAATCTCTCTCCTTTGAATTCCCATAAGCTATTATTCATTTGTTTGGTATATTCCATATGGTCTCCACTATATCCTGCTTTTCTTATATTCCCAGGTGTGTGTGTCCTATTTACTTTACCAAGCTGTGAGTCCTTCGAAGCAGGGTCCTATCTTAAAGTCTTAAACTGAAGTTCCCCCAATCTCACAGGACCCAGCAGAATATTTCAAGCCCATGAGGTGCTCAGTATGCATTTATTAATGAATGTGAATTCTCAAGAGCACTTTAGGAAGGAGAAGAGTGGTATTGATTTGTGCTTAGTTTCCAGCTTTGATTCTTATGCTACTTTGGGAGAAGGGAAAGGAGGGATGAAAGAAAAGGTTGTTGGAAATACTTGGACAACTGCCTGCCTCTCTAACCTTGTAAGGTTTCTTATACTTTACTTCCTTTGTTTATCTTGTTGACTGGACATTTGTCATCTGGTTTTCTTCCTCAATAAGTAATAAAAATAGATGTGCTTATTAAAAAAGGCCAACTCCTTTTAGTAGTTTGGAAGCTCTGTGCTGTTTCTGTGATCTCACCAGTCAATTCAAGCTCAGAACCAAACATTCCCCCTGATACTGAAGGGACCTTAGTATATGTCAGTTGGTGCCCACTAAGAAAGGCATTTCCTTGGCCCTAGAAACTGTGAGGCTATTGCAAGCCTGTTTTAGGGAGGAAGATTGGGCATCAGCTGCACCTGAGCTTTCATTTTTGCTAAGTTTCTTCCCATTCTTGCTGGGGTAAGTGTAAGTGGGAGAGGCTAGCCAAGTGGCTTCTACATGGGAATGGCTAAGTAAGGCATTGACTTATCTGGATTTTGATGGTTTGGAGGTTCCACACCACTGCTCCACATCTGGAGTCCAGGTGGCTTCCTATAGCTAGCTTTTCCCAGGGCAGTGTGCCTAGAAATTCTCTGATAGCTTACCAGCAAGTCCTTGGGGAGCTGATTGCCAAGGCTGGGTTCTGCTGGAAAGTAACTACCCAGAATTAGCCAAACTGGAGGACTTCTGACACCAACTACAAGGAGTTTGGATCCGACAACAAAGTAGGATTGAACAGGCCAAGACTTCCTTCACCTCTGACACCAACTACAACTTCCTGATGTTTTCCCAAGAACACCCTCAGGTTTGATAATTCATTAAAAGTACAAACAGAGCTCACTGAAAACTATTATAGTTATGCCTTACTGCAGAGAGAGGAAGCAGATAATTTTAAAATTAGTCAAAGGAAGAGACACATAGCAGAGTCTGAGAACATTTCAAATGCAAAGTTTCCATTGTCTTTAAGGACATGTTTTCCTCTGAATATTGATGTGTGACAGCATGTATGGAGTATTTCCATCCAGGGACGCTTCCCTGGACTTGAGTTTCTGGAATTTTTATTGGAGCTTTATTACATAGGTATGATTGATTGATTGCCCACATTCTTGATTTCAGCCTCCAGGTCAACTTCATGACCCAAAGCCTCTACCCTAAGGCACATGGTTGATGTTTCTGCTGTGGCCAGCTTCCTTCCTAACCAAGGAAATTCTTATTGGGTATGACATAGGTTACTGCCCAGAAACTGAGAGGCAAGGCCAAATTCTTTCCTACACAGTGGCTTGGGAAATCTCTTCACTGTCCCTAGGTTATTTTTACCTCTGAGGCTCTCTTTTTGGCAAATCCATTAAAATTGGTAAACTTGTCACCCTATAATATCTCCCTTTGATCTTTGGATCCAAACATCCTCTCTTGCCAGATAAATGTATATCACATTGTATTTATTCACTTAGCACCAATCTAGCACAAGGATGACACTAAATGGACTAGAGAGAGGTTCTGCCCTTGGAACCTCCTGAGATCACATGTCATATTTGCTAGTATGTTTGTATTTGTCTGTGGGTGAGGGATCAGAGTTCCTACATTTCATTAGATTTCAAAGAAGGCTGCATCCCATAAAGGCTGAGCACTCCTGACCTATGTAAAAGTGAATTATCTTCCTCACATCACCACTGCTGGGCTATTCCTTTATGAGCTCTAGGAGCTTTGCTTGCCAAGAGAAGGGGGCAGAGTGGAGACAGAGCCCAGGCTGGCAGAAGTAGGGCAGTTTTGCTATCTTGGTTTATAAGGCCTCTTGGATTAATTCTAGAAGCATCAAAGCAAGCTTTTCTTCAGTCTTTCCTGTGCTCTGCAGGCCAAGAGTTTCTGGTGCTAAAATAAACAACTGGCAGTTTCATTAGGCTCCACAGAAGGAAGGAAGAGATTTATGTTTCATACCTTTTATATTATATAACAACATTATTATGTGAACTTCAATTCTTCTATCTGTTTAGTTTATTTAAAGTTAAAAAATAGTATTAATGCTATAAATAGAATAAACCATGTCCAATTCTGAACATTTATGATAAACATGCAGCTGGTAATATAGCCTCTGAAATAATAAACCACTTATTCCTGATGGCCAGGCTTTGTATATATCATCCTTAGATTTTATTAAGCTATAGCTGGATGGAGCAGGCAGGAAAGGGGAGAGGTTCTACTTGTTTTAAACTGTAGGGGGAAGAAAAACCACATTTTATTTTGCATCTGTTGTAGCTCTTACATAATTGTGGAAATTATGACATGTCTGTGCCAGCCAGGATTCAACTTTGTTTTACTTTACTGAGAAATCTGAAGTGTGTTCATAAAAAAAGAAATCTGTTTATTTTTAGTTCATTTTGTTCAGCTCTTAAAACATCTTGGTTCTTATAAGACAAGGAAAGAAGCATCTCTCTGTAATCCTGATTGATTGAGAGGCATTACTTGAGTACCACCCAGTACATGATTCAATACTAGATTGTGTGGGGGATATAAACATGAAATTGTTACCCTTGAAGTGCTTACAGTTTAGTGGGGGGAGATTAATGGCTTCCAACACTCACAGTATTTTATTATGATTATCAGTTGGCATCTCTTTATTGTGGACTCTTTTGAAATTCCAATAATACTTTTTTTTTTTTGCAGAAATAGAAAAATCCATTCTAGAACTCATGTGGAATCTCAAAGGACCTCAAATAGCCAAAACAATCTTGAAAAAGCCTAACCAAAGTAGAGGTCTTATACTTCCTGACTTCAAAACTTACTACAAAGCTACAGTAATCAAAACAGTGTGGTACTGGCATTAAGAGAGACATGTAGGCCAATGAAATAGAATGCAGAGGCCAGAAGCATATCCTCACATATATGATAAAATAAGTTTTGGCAAGGGTACCAAGTCCATTTAATGGGGGAAAGTATGGTCTTTTCAACAAATGGTACTGGGGAAACTGAATGTCCACATGCAAAAGAATGACGTTGGATGCTTACCTTATACCAAATACAAACATTGACTTCAAATGGATCAAAGACTTAAATGTAAAAGCTCAAACTGTAAATGTCTTAGAAGAAAACAGGAAAAGATTCATGACACTGGACCTAGCTATGAGACTGTTTTATGTCTTAGTAGAGAAGACCAGTTAAGTTGGGGATAGGAGTCAGAGACCTAGGTTTGGACTTGGGACTGCCACTTCCTACTTGTGTGATCTTAAGCACGTTATCTATCCTCTCTAGGACTCAGCTTTCTCATCTATAAAATGATGAAAGTAATGGAATGACACTGACAATTAGATAAGTTAAGATAGGTAAAGGGCTTAGCTGCATGACTGGCATATGGCTTATTCCCAGGAGGTGTCAGCAACTACTGTGCATTCAGGAGAAGCAGCATAATAATAGAAGTCAGGTAGGTAGGCTTTAAGTCAGATTTTCTAGGTTCATATCCTTGTTTTGCTTTTATTGCCTCTGTGACTTTAGCCAATTGACTTACAGTTTTGTAACTGAGGACTTTTATCTTTTTCTGAATGACAGAATTAGTAATATTACTCATCTCATAAAAATGTAAGGATTAAATAAAATAATCCCCTTCTCCAGCTCTTAGAAAAGTGGTTAGCACTCCCTAGTGTTGCCCTTACTGCTGCTATACAGTACTTAGCACAGCATTGGGCACATAGTAGGTGTTCATCTAATGGACTATCGCACTGCCCTAAATGATGGTGTTTAGGAAGTGTTTAATGATATTAGTAAATATCAGTCATAAACTGTTGGGAAAAAGAAGATAAAAAGTTGTATATGCAATTTCATATCACCTATATAAGTAAGAAGAAAACACAAAGAGAGTTAAAGAAAATTATTGAAATATTAATAGTGATCCCTCCCTAAATGAAAAAGTTGTGCATGGTTTATTTCTTATTTCCTTACATTTCTGTGTACTTTTCAAAATTTCTACCATAAGCACATACTTTTACTGTTGGAAAATATTAAAATGCAGTTAAATAGAGCTGGAAAGGTATAAGCGTCGGTGTCACTTGGTACACTGGCTTCTAGAAATGGCTAGCAATTACCTTAACAGTGCAATGACCATGGCCTTCAGAAGGCAGACACAGATAGTTCTACTCTTTCCTACTCACATGTGCTTGTGTGTGCACATGTGAATATGCACATGTCTGGTGTCCAAGGGAGCTTGAAGTCTCCTTGAGGGAGAGCATGGAGTATTTGCCAGGAAGTTCCCCATGTTTTCCTTTTGCTTAGCTCAGGATCTAGCGTAGATATTCAGATTCTAGGCAAATGGATATTCACTGAATGCATGTAGAAAGGTGAATATTACTGATGGTGGAGAAAGGGGTTCAAGCCAGACTGCCACTGCACACCTGCCTGGGTGATCCACTGCTCGTTCAGCCCACACATGAGGCAGATAGGAGAGAAAGCAGAGATCATGGAAGGCTACAAAACTCCATACCTTGAATTGGGCTCTCAAAACACCCAGCTTCAGGGAAGAAATTACCTCTTTGCCCAAGACGTGGTGTTTGTTCTGAATCTTACCAAATGTAGTGATCAGAAAATAGGAAAAATTTTATTTAAAAATTAAATAGCTTCTAAATTTTGGAAACTTCAGAAAATAAAGATATAATCAACAAGTTAAATTCTTTAAAATTCCACAACTCAGAGATGCTCTGTGTTCATGTATTGGTATATACTCATCTAAATCTTTTATTATGGATATGTATGCATAGTAATATATATATATTCAAGCTATATACACTGTTTGTACCTTGATTTTTTCCCCTTTCATTAAAAAATATATCACAGACAACTTTTCATGATTATAGGTAAAGCTGTACATAATCCAGTTAATTGTTGTGCCATATTTCATTGCATAAATGTACCTGAATTTATTTTTAATCAATTCTAACAAATAGTTTGTGTTGGTGATGCAATGGACAAACCGGTCATAATACTTGCCCTCATTGAACTAAGGGACTAAAGGGGAATTTAGGCAATTAAGCCAACACAAATAAAATATGGTAAGTGCCAAGTGGGGTAGGCAGAAGTTTCTCCTGAAGCTCAGAGGCGAAAGTCCCCAGCTGGCAGGCACAAATAATTATTAGTCAGAGCTTCTCTATATTTGTCTTCAAGTATCTATTTTTATGGTCTGGTTGTGGGGATCCCAGCCAGGTCCAAGTGCCACGAGGGCAGGAAAGTAATCATATTTGCTCACAATTGTACCCTCTGTGCCTAGCATAGTTTCTGGTGAATAAAAAATTGAATAATATTTATCTGGATAAATTCCCAGAAATTGGATTATAGCAAATCGTTTAACTAAAATCTAAGACATCCATACTTTAATAGGTAGAACATATTTTCAAAGAAACAGTGAATCAGAGAGATTTCTTGGGGTATTTGTGGGGTTTTTTTGGTAACATATAAATAAATTCTGACCTACAGTATAATTCAGCGGCATCTTCAACAGATACTTTTGCGTTTTTACTTGGTACTCTGGTGGTATAGCAAGTGAGACACTATTCCTGCTCCAAGAAGATTCAAGTGTTGGGCAGGGAGTTAAGAGTGCATATGTGAAAAACCAACCATTGTTTTTCAAGGCAATAGATAATAATTCCAAATAAATGGCATAAATAAAACCTTCCTTAGTAATTCAGAGGAGTGCAGCAGTGATCAAATGTAGTAGATACTGACACACAATTTTACCAAGAGGCAGTACCAATTTATGCTCCCACTAGTGCTGTGTATTGTTATTATCTCTCTTTCATTTTAGCCATTCTGATGGTACAGGAAGGTATAAATCTTACTGCATTAATTTGCGTTTCTTTGACCAATGAAATTGGAAAACAATTAATATGTTTATGGGCCATCCTATTATATGAAGGGTCTGTTCAAATCTTTGACCCACTTTTAATGTTGAGATTTCTTTTCATATTACATTGTAGCTGTTCTTTATATATTCTGAGTACTTTGTCAGATATATTTATTGAAAATATCTTTTCCTGCTCTGATACTGCTCTTCCACTCTCTTAATGGTGTGTTTTGATGAGTAAAACATATTATTTTAATATAGTCCACTTTATCATTTTAACAATGGTTAATATTTTCTGTGTCCTCTTAAAAAACCTCTAATCATCTGCAGGTCATAAAAGTATTTTCATATGTATTTTTCTACTATCTCTATTAGTTTACATTGGGACCCAAAGTCTGTCAGGATTTTATTTGTGTGTATGGTGAGAGATGGGGCTCAAAATTTTCACATGGAAATTCAATTGTTCTAGCATCATTTATTGAAAAGGCCATCCTTTCTCTACTGTCCTGTCACCCTAGTCATCGATCAATGACAGGAGATGTGTAGTTTCTACTCTACTTTTCTATAGTCATGTTTTTGGTTTGTTCTTGCCTATTCAGGGCCAATATCACACTGTCTTAATTGCTATGGCTTTGTGATCAGTTTTAACGTCGGCTTATATAATTTCTCCAGTTTTATTTTAAGGAATTAGCTTGTTTGTTCTCTCCCTCCCTCTTTCCCTTCCTCTTTTCCTCTTTTTCCCTTTTTTCTTTCTCTCCCCCTCCCTCTCTTCATTTCCTTCCCTTCCTTCTTCTTGGACTAGGGATTACCAACTTGAGGAGAACTGGAATTTTTGTATTATCAGGTCTTTTATTTCATGAACATGGTATATCCTTCCATTTACTTAAGACTTCTACAATTTCTATCAATACTGTTCTGTAGTTTTCAGATTTCAGTTGCAATTAGATAATAATTTGACCCTGAACTTGTATTTAGATCAGTAGGTCCAAAAGTGGGCAAGTATTAGAATTATCTTTAGAGTTTTAAAATAATATTTATTTCCAGACCCTATGTCAGACTTATTGCATCAGAAACTCTGGAAATAGAGCTCTGGGCATCTAAAAAAGCCTTTAAGATTCTACAAACCTTTTGGTGGAAGTAAAAATTGGTACAACCTTTTTGCAGGACCACTTGGCAAATTTTATTGGCATTTAAATTGTCATACCTGCTAACTTTGTAATTAAATTTTAGAAAATTAACTTACATGAATTATTTGTGAACATTTATAAATGCATATATAAACATGTTTATTCTAGCATAATTTATAATAGTAAAATATAGCAAACTGCCTCAATTTCTGTCAATGGAAGATGTACCGAATATATTATGTCACATATAGTATAATACCAGGTAGCTATTTAAAGTGAAGAGCTAATTTGTAAGTACTAAAGTGGAAAGATATCTATGGTAATTCATTTAAAAAATAAAGAAGCAGAAAATTAAGTATTGTATAAGTCAATATGTTGAAAACATATCCCTGTACACACATACAAGACAGTCACACTGTCTCTTCTAAGAAATATGAAACTTCCTTCATATCATCACTCCTGTTCCAAATTCTTTAAATCCTATATCCAAATCCCTATAAATGAGCAGTAGGACAATCGGTGAGTAAGAGTCAAGCCATATGAAACCCAGGATAATTCTAATAGAAATAGTTGGAGTTGTTGCTTATGAAGTACCTAACATTGGGATGCGAGAACTTACTGGGATGAATTCTTAGTGGTTCCTAATAGGAATGATGGTTTATTGTATATTCATCTGGAGGCAGGCTGAAAACAAAACAAAAATCCTTTTAAAATTTTGTTTCTATTCTCCATTTCTGTTTATAATATGCAGGCATTACTTAAAATTTTTGACCATTTTAATAATTTTTAATTGTACTATTCAATGGCATTAGGTACCTCAAATATGTTGAACAACCACCACCACTATCCACCTCTAGAATTATTTTTTCTTTCTTTTTCTTTTTCTTTCTTTTTTTGAGACAGAGTCTCATACTCTTGCCCGGGCAGGAATGCAGTGACACTATCTCAGCTCACTGCAATATCCGCCTCCTGGGTTTAAGTGATATTCCTGCTTCAGCCTCCAAAGTAGTTGGGATTACAGGTGCCCACCACCATGCCCAGCTAATTTTTTGAGTTTTTAGTAGAGATGGGGTTTCACTCTGTTGGCCAGGCTGGTCTCAAAGTCCTGACCTTGTGATCCACATATGTCGGCCTCCCAAAGTGCTGGGGTTACAGGCGTGAGCCACCACTCCCTGCCCTCTAGAGCTTTTTCATAATCCCAAACAAAAGCCATCTACCCGTGAAACAATTATTTCCCATTTTTCCCTAACCTAAGCCCCTGGTAACCTCTATTTTACTTTCTGTCTCTATGAATTTGCCTATTCTAGGTACTTCATATAAACAGAATCATATGTTCATCCTTTTGTGTCTAACTTAACTGACCATAATGTATCAAGGTTTATCCACATTGTAAAATGTACATAAAAATTTAAAAATATTTAAAACACTTTAGAGATTTTGGGGAAAATCCAGAAGCTCATTGTGATGTATGGCCAAATTTAGGACCACTAAATTAGATAACTTTTAATAGTATGAGCCGGGTGCAACGGCTTATGCCTGTAATGTCAGCACTTTGGGAGGCCAAGGCGGGCAGATCACCTGAGGCCAGAAGTTTGAGACAAGCCTGGTCAATATGGTGAAATCCCATCTCTACTAAAAATGCAAAAATTAGCTGGGTGTGGTGGCACATGCCGGTGATCCCAGCTACTCAGGAGGCTGAGGCAGGAGAATCACTTGAACGCGGGAGGCAGAGGTTGCAGTGAGCCGAGATTGCACCACTGCACTCCAGCCTGGGAAATAGAGTGAGACTCTGTCTCAAATGAATGAATGAATGATTGAATGAATGAAAGAATGCTCTTGAGCCATTTTGCCCCTGAGCCTCCAACTTCAGGCCTTCAGTTCTGCCTATATCCTTATCAAAGGTCCAGCTTAAACATACATTCCTCCATCAACTATTCCTAGACATTCTGGATAGAAATATTTCCCATTATCTGAATGTTTTAAACTGTGAGCTTCATGTGGCCACTATTATGTTTTAATTGGTCTACAAATTTTTTTATTTTGATCCATAATTTATAAAGTTTAAGATTCCGATAATCAACTGTGCTTAATACCAGGATAGCTAGCTTCTCTTGAAAACTGGAGAACCTGACAGCCTAAGCCAGCATTCCTAAATGGAAACTCAAACAGGTTAGAGTTGAGAACAGGTGTTCTTTACATGAGCCATTTTCTTTTCTGTGTGACACAGTCCTCCACTCTCTACTATCTCCCTGGCTCTGAGGATGAATGACTGTTGCTGATGACTGGTACTGCAGAAATACTTTCTGATCTCCTATCACTATCAAATGAGAAATTAAAAAAAAAAAGAAGAGGGCCCTGGGATTTCTATGTAATAGGCCTCTATCATTCACTCCTTTATATTACTTGCCTCATTCTTGTTGATGTTTGAGTTTGTCACCCCGAATGAATTTAATCCTGGGCATTTATAAACACAGCACATCTCTCCTGCTATGCTATGAGACCTCAAAATAGACATAGAAAACACTACATAAATGATTATAAATGACTCTCAGGTCATCCAACGTCATGGTTAATTTTTATAGCCAATTTAAAGCTCCATTTCTGAAACTGTTTTAGACATTATTCATTCTTTCCCCAGTGATGCTCTCCTTTCTCTTTTTCATCTGTGCAACTCCCACCTCATCTTCACAGTACAGATGAAGTATTCTATTGTCTTAGGAGTCTTCTCAAATAATCCCCCCGGTTCTTCTGTGCCTGAAGCCTTGAGCTTGTTCTGCTCCTTACTGGTGAAGTCAAAATCACTCCATGCCTTGATCTCAGCAGCACCTAGCTCCTACTCTGGGAACACAGACTTCTCAGGGCACAGACTCTGTCAGCACCTAGCACTGGGCTGGGCACACAGAGGGTCTTCGGAACATGTTGGAAGATTCTATGTCAAAGAACTATTTTTCTAGCCTGTAATTTTCTTCAAAGTCTATTGATGTAAGGCTGTTTAGAGCAGTCTGTTGTTTTTTCTGATTCCTGCATTTTCCTTTGTTTTTCATGGAACACGTTGCACTGATTTCCTGTCAGGCTTTGCAAATAAATATCAAGGTCAGGGGCTGGAAGCATTTATGGAGTGATCGTGGCACCTCTTGGTTCCACTGGGCCAAGAAATGCTTTCAACCCCAGAGGGCAGAAGTTCTTCAAAACAAGACTGTTCCAATAAGGGTGTGGGCTTCCTCCATCCACTCGCTCACCCTCCTTTTTGCATTTTAATCACTTTCGGAAGAATGGAAACTCTGGAAAGCCTTTGGTGTTTTTGAACCGCTAAGTAGGCTAGGTGGTGGAACCTGTGGTGATTTCTCCATGAGAGGTTCCTATAGACAGGGCCATGAGGAGGCGGGGTGGTGAAGGTGGCCCTTTCTGCAGGACGGAGGAGGCGGCAAGGCCTCCTCCTGCTCAGACTTCCTGCCTCCTTCCTTCTTCCCTTGGGCTGTCTGAACTTGTAGACTTTGATCCCTGCAACTCAGTGGGCATTTGTACTGGCCATACACACACGAGGGCTAAAGCAAGCATAAGAGATTGATCCTTTTCCATGTCTAGTGCCTCGTAATGTCCAAGCTAACACAACAGTCTCTTCCCCTTCCCTCTAGTATGCTCTTGGTTTTTCTTCTTTTTCTTTCTCTTCTTTTCCACTTCAACACTTTGCTGTTTGAGGTGGGCTCTGAGCCTGTAAACAAGGAAGTGCTATGCACAGCATCAAAGGGGCCTTGTATCAAGGACTTTCAAGCAGCCTCTGGATGCTTGGTTCATCTAGAAGGATACAACACCCCTGTTACAGGGAAGCACAAGGTGTGAGTGTTTGCAGAAACCTAGGTCCAGAAGCCCTGCCTAGGTATCTGGTATCTGGGATTTAGTGGTCTCAAATTTGGCTATACATCACAGTGAGCTTGGGGCCTGAGCCTGAGACCACCTCTAGGCTGTTTTTAGTAGTGACTAGAGGTTAGATGATAGAGGCCTTCATAGGGAGGGTTTAGCTCTTTATAATCTCCTTCAGCCAACTGCTGCCCGCCCCCACCCCTGCTTTTATAATGGAAAAGTGACATTTTCTCAATGGTAAGTAAAGGGCTTCTGCCTGATTGCTGCAGTTCCTTGAGCTATCAGGAAAAACAGGTTTCTATTCTTGTCCCTCTAAACAGTTCACTGCAATGCACGTGCACACACACACACACGCTTTCAGTGATATATAAAATTACTTCCAGACAGCAAAGCCTTCCAGTTCTGGGATAGTGAGAAGATTTAGAATGAACCAACATGCTCCCTTCAGCGGTAACTCTCTAACTTAATTATATATAACATTGTCCATGACTGGATCCAGTCAGACCCTTTCCAGTGTTGGATGGGAAAGGGAAGAACAAGACAGGAGGCTCTTGAAGCCCATCCCACCTGCTAATGCCTGGTTCTGTCTCTGGGAGACCTACTATGTCAGTTTCACATTTCCATCCCCACCTTTGGACAGACTCCCATGACACCTTGCCTGGACTGTTGCAGAATCTCCAACATGTCTGCCAGCCTCCTGCATCTATACATTTCTCCCTCATGGGTAAAATGAATGTATATCTGATTTGATCATCCTCCAGGTTAAAATTCATTGACATCTTCTTTGTCATGACAGATAAAGTCCCAACTCCTGGGGCTGTGAGTGTGGACCCTTGCTGATCTGGCCCCACTCAATTTTTCAGGTTTTTTTCTTCTTCCTTCCTCATCTATCCCCCCAACATGCAAGTTTTGCTTCACTAAACTCTGAAATTTCTCCAGTGTTGTACTTTAAGTCTCCAGTGCCTTTGCTAACTCACCCATTGTTTATTCATCTATCTAGTCAACAACCATCTTAATTTTATTACAATGCCAATTTTATTAATATCCCAAGCATTGCCCTTGATGTGAGATATAGTGGGAGTGGTGTCCCTCATCTTCCTGGAGTTTCCAGCCTCCTGAGAGAGGCAGATGGCAGAAGAGTAATGGAACAGACTAAAAATGATCAATTGTGGGAAGTGCAATCAAGGGAGCAAACTGAGGGCTCTGGGAGGAAAGAAAGGAGTAGGCTTTTATTGGGGAGGAGCTGTGTCTGAGATGAACTGATCAGTAAGGCTTGTGGAGCGTGCGGCATTTAAGCTGAGACCTGAAATATGGGGGAAAAAACAGCACGGGAAGAGTCCTCTTGGCAAAGAGCATATGTAAGGCTTTGAGATGGAGAGGCATTTAGGACTTTTAAGAACTGGCAAGGAGGCTGGTGTAGCAAAAGATTCAAGAATGAGGAGCTGGGGGCAGACCTTGGGTAGAGAGGTGGGTGGTGATCAAATCAGGCAGCACATTCAAGGAGCTTGAGATTTTTTTCTAAAGGCAATACTGTAGTAATAGGCAGTACTAGGATAGGATTTATGTTTTAAAGTGATCCCTCAGGCTGTGGTGTAGGGAATGGTTCAGGGAAGGGACAGTGAGGGCTGGGAGACCCGCTGGAAGCTCTTCCAGGAGCCCTGCGAAGGATACCTGTGCCAGGGACTAGGTGATGGTAAGCAGCAGAATGACCGGAGATGTGCTGTGTGGGAAATAGGCGAGTCTAAGTAAAAGACTGACAGTGGGGCTTGAGAGGTGGGGGGAGGCCTTGAGAATGTCTTCTGATTACTGGATCTGTGGCTTGAGCAAGGTGGCCAATTACAGGGGGAGTTTAGGGAAGACTGGGTTTAACAACCTAGTTGGCATCTTAATGTTTCTTTTATTTCACTTAATCCAATGAAAACAACATCTCTTCAATGAGACTTTTCCTCCTCCCCCAGGCAACACTCATTCCTGCATCTTCTGAGTTCCCATGATAAATTCTTTGGAAAATTTGCCCCCCTAGATTGTGGGTATCCTTGGAATTTAGCAAGGCCCTCATCATAGGATGCCTTTTATCACATACCTCTGCTTCCCACTGGAAGGCCAGCCCCTTAGGACACCTCTGACACTGGGCAGAACTCTTCACTCACTGTAGGAGCTCTGGCCAATGGTCATTGAATGGTGTGAGTTGGGTCATAAAGATTTTATGGGCAGGGGCTTGGTGAACTGGGGATCAGAATGGATTAGAAAAGAAAGACCAAGAGCTGGAGCGCGCACTTGGCCAATTGGCCAGCCCTGCTTTGGGGTGACTAGCAATGGAGGTCCTCATGTAGCTGGCTGGAACAAAGAAATGCTGCTGCTTAAGCCCCACCCCAGACAAAGCAAATGAAGATCTCTGGGCTGGAGCTCAAGCATGGGGATTTTTCAAAGCAGCCCAGCTGATTTCAATGGGTAGCCAACTAGGAATCCTACTGGCATAAGGAGATTAGAACTTTCAGGGGCCTTCTTTTATGGAATTGACCAGAGATCACTTCAGAGCTCTGCCCAACAAGCAGCAAGCAGAGGCAGGGAGGAAGTGAGGGTGGGCTGGCGCATGGGAAACACTGGGGGCTCATCTCCTGCACTCTTGGAACAGTCCCTGTTGCCTGTGGGCCTTAGGGCTTTATGTCAAGCCACGATAGACATGGGGTACCTGCAGCAGGGGACCCAAACTTGAGCTAACTGGAGGGAATCCACTTCCAGGGTTGTCAGCCTAGCTGTTGTCGCAAGCAGGAATCTCCCCCTGTCCAACCAGCCCACAAAACCAGAACAGAACTGCTCTACGACTGTCCCATCACACATTCAGAGACCTGGGGCATGTCTTAGTCCCCCAGCTGGTGAGTTCTCAAAAGGCTTTCCCCTGGCAGAGGGTCCGTTTTTCTTCTGTTGCCAATAAAAATCCCGAGCTCTGTTCTTTCTCCTTCGCTTCCTTCTATTGCTTCTGACAGAGTTTGCCAGTTAGCTGAGGTTAGGATTTCCTTTTTACAAACAACCTGTTTTCAGTCAGCAAGGCCAGAGGTTTCCTAAATTACAAACCCTTTCATTTCTTCTGCCGCAAGTCATCCTGTCAGTTTGTATAATCACATAGAATGGAGAGAAATGAAGACGTGCAGAGATATTGAAAGAAGAGTAGCTCATTGACTCGGGCCTTTTGGATTGTTAAAAAACGATCTTGAACATCATGGAGAACTCTATTATAGCTGAAGCTTTTGTAGCTGCGTATGGTGTGGGTAAAGGGCCAGGGTCTGAAAGGACATTTCTTACAAGTCTTAAATGAGCACGCAGTAGGAGCTCGCGCCAAAATCTCCTGCCATCATCTCTACCTTCTGTTAAGCAAATGACCTCGTTTATATTTATATGAATTGGGAAACATCCATAGCATATGCAAATGTTCTGAAAAGCAAATTTTAAAAGTTATGAAATATGTTTTCATTGATATTTCTAAATGTTCACTGGAAGATATGTTGTAACCCAAACTCTGGAAGGATGACAAAGGACTGAGGTACTAAGGTTCAAAAGACAAAAGGCCTTTGGTCATCATTGGAAAATTGTGCTAACTGTGGACAAAGCACTAAATACTCCTGAAAAACTTGAAGAGGACACCTAAGCTTACTTACCCTGTTATTTAGTGATAGATCGGAAAAGCGAAGCCAACTGTTACAGGCCTCAGAGTGCCTATCTTTTCATGATTCAGTGTTGCATCCAAGAGGGTGGGTTGGGGTCATGGCTTTGCTTAACTTGTCTGTGACCCACTGGGAAAAGCATTTAACTCATGTTTTGTAACTTGTAAAATGGGCTCAACTAGATACTCCTTAGACCTAACATTTGAAGTCTAGTTTAGCATAGAAGCATCACAGTAGTGAAGGCTGTATATGCTGATGCAGGAGCCTCAGGCTCTTTCTGTTCCTATCCTCTGCCTTTTCCTTCTCCCATGAAGAGGAAGCAGTCACGCTCACGTACAATAAAGGCACAAAGCCTGTAGTTTTACTCTGAGATGGACAGTTAAAGCCCTTGCCATTGCTCCCTCCCTCTCCTGGCCGCCCCACCCGTCATCTCTGCATCCCAGACCCACAGTCCTGGCTCTTCTGCCCTTCCCTTCTCCTTTCCTAGCTTGCTGCCCACCTTCTCACTTTGAGCTGCTCTTCTGCTCTTCTCTTCTCTTCTCCCCACTCGCCTTGGGCCAACTCCTCCCCAGCCTTGAAGTCTCAGCTCAGACATCAGTTCTTCAGAGAAGGCTTTCTTGCTTGCCCAGGCTGCCCATGGTAGATCACTCCCTTGCCTCCATTAGTCTTGCTCATTGAGCCCTTCCAAAAATTGTAATGAATTGTTTAACAGTCACTGTCCCAGTGCTCAAGGTCAGGGATCAGACTTTTTTAGCTTGTTTTCTAGAGCAGGCCAAAACAATGCAGTGGACTTCTGTAGAGTCTGTGCATCCAAGAAGCTGGTTCTTCAGTTGGGGAAATATGTATGTGAAAAGTCAGTGCAGTAATAGGCAACATTAGAGAATCTTCCAGGCAGTGTCCCAAGCACTTCACTTATACAGTTGACCCTTGAACAAAGCAGATATTAGGGGCACCAACCCTATTGCCATTGAAAATCCGTGTATAACTTTTGACTTCTCAAAAACTCAACTACTAATAGCCTACTGGTAACTGGAAGTTTTAATGAAAATATAAACAATCAATTAACACCTTTTTTTGATATTATATACTGTATTCTTAAATGTTATTAAGAAAATTATAAAGAAGAGAATATTAAGTTCTAGAAGTGGATCATCATAGAAGTCTTCCTCCTCATTGTCTTCATGTTGATTAGGCTGAGGAGGAGGAAGAGAGGTTGGTCTCAGTGTCTCAAGGGTGGCAGCAGTGGAAGAAGATCTGCGTATAAATGGACTCATGCAGTTCCAGCCCGGGTTGTTCAAGGGTCAACTGTATTAACTTACTTTGTCTTCGTAATAATCCTCTGAAGTAGATATAGTCGTTATTCCATTTTTACAGTTGGGGAAACTCCTAACCACTGGGATGAACTGTCCACAGTGGTGCTAAGACCTCTTCCCTTGGGGGTGTCCAGATTCTTCTCCTGTCTCACCATTTCCTCCATCTGACCTATGTAAATATTTAGCCATCACTAAAAAACAACCTGGGTTTACATTTCCACCATCTTTGTCTAAATCTGACCACTGTTTGCTGGGACTGTCCTAATAGCCTAATAACTGGTTTTCCCATTTCTTCTCTTGCTCCTCTCCAGCTCCTTTTCCACCCCCTTCTCCACTCTGCAGCCAGGTGATCATTTCAAAGAGTAAACTAGACCAGGTCTCCCCACTAGGTAAAACTCTCAGTGGCCTCCCATTCACTTAGAATAGCATCCAAACTCCAGACCACAAACTCAAGGTCTTCCTGGTCGCCTTCCCTTTGCAAAGTCATCTCCTGCTCCTCTCCTCTCAGACCCACGGGTGTGGCTCTCATTTGGAGGATAAACAGAGTGTTCTCCTCTGAGGAGCTTTGCCTGCATTCCTGCCCCTCATCTTTACATGCTTCCAACTTCTTAGCAGTCAGGTCTTCACTCAGACATCTGTCCATTCTATTAGAGGAAACTTATGCCTGTCACGGACCCATGTTCTGTTTTATTTCGCAGAAAGAACCCTTTTGATCAGAATGTAGCTTATTCATGCATTTAGTAATTCATTTATGGTCTGTTTCCACCAACTCCAATGTAAACTCAGTCCTTGGGGCATGGACATCCTACCCTAAGCACCTAGGACAGTGCCACACTGTTGAGGGTTTGAGGGCAGTGAGTCTTTATTGAGTGAAATATGGACTTCCAATAAAGGCATAGACAGAGGGAGAGAAGAGAAGGAGCTAACACTGCATGCCATGGATATAGGAGTTAGGAAGAAATCATTTACACAGATCGAGTACTTGGTAAGGTTTTTCTTTTAATGAAAAGCAGCCCCCAAATCATTTTCTTAGAGCAGCCTCTAAAATTGAGCTGCAGACATAGACAAGCAAACTGGAAGCTTGCACAAGTGACTGCCAGTAGTTGGGTCAATAGGAAAAGGCTACCTGGGACTAGGCATGTTCAAAATGGCAGCTCCATCTTCCCTTCTCTTTGCCAGCCTCACGTACAGTAAGGAGCAACAAGATGGGCTGGCCAAGTGGAAAGCCAATTTGCATAATAATATGAGGGTAGGGTAGCCAGCCTTCCCCACGTGCTATGTAAATGTCACACCTCATCCAACCAATCTGTGGTTAAGGGAGAGAGCTGTTCTCCTTTCTCTCTTCCTTTCTCTTTCGTCTATTAAACCTCAACTCCTAAACCCACTCCTTGTGTGTGTCTGTGTCCTTAATTTTCTTGGTGTGAGATGATGAATGAAGCTGCTCTGCCATGTGGGAAAAAAGGTCTGTAAAGGAGGAAAAACTGGAGCTGCACATGGTTTGGGTGGATTGAGGATGAGGTGAAGGAAGTCATTGTGGGCAGTGAGAATGCTTTAAGCAAAGATAAGGCAGAGATGCTTGAGGGCTTTTTGATGAGCTTAGTATGCTAGCCTAGGGTACTGAAGAGCTTAGGTATGCTAGCCTAGGGTACTGAAGATCTGCTCATTTCAGTAATGAGAGAGAATGCTGGGAAGAAAGTAGAGACTGTATTTGGAGGTTCTAGAATGCCAGGAGGAAAAAAATCTGAGATCTAAATCCATGATCAAAGAGGAGCCATTAAAAATTTTGATCAGGAGGTGTCACATTAGAGGTGGTGCTTTAGAAAACTTATCTTCTGGATATGCCCTTCATTTGGCCTGTTTTTCATACCTTCTTAATTTAAACCTGAAAAACCCCTTTACTTCCCACCACTGTCTCTCTTTCAAGATTTTCTCCAAACTCTTTTCATTCTTGGGGTGTCAGGGCATGCTCAGGCACCTTATAATTCAGGCCACTTGACCTGGTGTGTGAATATGAAAAATACACATCAGGGGCCTGACAAATAGGCAAGGCAGTGTATTTTTGATTTTCATGTGTTTTCATGTATGAATGTGCATTTCTAAGATTAAATTCTCAGGAGGAAGTCAGTGGTGCTGTTTTATAGCTCTCTGTCAATGATTAATCTGGCCAAATCATAGAGGTATCTGTTGTGGGCATTCTTTATTGATGAAACTGCTTTATAGTGCCATCCCTTGAATATGTAAGTGGCTAAATCTGTGCTGTGCAATCCAAGATAGTTTATGCTAAATTATGTTCTACAGTAGATAAATTTGAGTAAGGGTCCATTTTATATAGTTTTTGGAGAAGTCAAGAACTTCTCCATTCATCAGTACTTACAGTGATCAAAGAAACAGCTATTACCCTGCAAGTTCAGTCCCCTCAAGGGCTGATAAGGCCATCACTGCAGTTACTTCACACAACTTCCTTTTGTTGGACTTCAGGTGTTCTCATGCAACCAAGATCCTGCTCTTTCATATAACCAAGAGAAACAGATAATCCCGACAGTCAGGGAACTTACAGTACGTCACAAATCAATTTTATTAACTTAAACACGAAATTAATGAAGAAAAATTCTGTACACAATGGTGGACACAGCACACCTTTATACAGTAAGGCCAAGATAAACTTTGTCTTTTCAGACTGCAGAGTACAAAAACATAAAATGAAAAGATTAAAAAATTGTCAACTTGTTTGCTTCAAGCAAAAAAGGAGAAAAAATTCAATTGTGAATTCAAACAATTTGGATAATTCACAAATGACTAATTCTAGCAGCAACCTGTAACTTCAGAAAGGATGAAATAGCTCTTCAGCTACTTTAGGTCAAAGCTGGTGGGTTTTCTTCACCCCAGTATAACATTAAAGATGATTCATCCTAAGAGTAATTTTATGACAATAGATTGCATTACATGAGAGAAAATATTGCCCAGACAAATGGACCCCTTTTGGAGAAACTCTTATGGTGTGGCAAATGTGATAATTTTAATTCCCCAGATCTATGCCTGTCATGTAGTACATAATGCAGGTGGAGCGGAACATTGTTTCCATGGTGATGACAATGGCAATGAACTTTCCTCTGGGTGGGAGGAAGACGGAGAAAATATGCATGTAGGGAGCAATGCAAAGTTTGCTGATTTCCAGATTAGCATCCTGTATCTTCCTTTAAAGAAAATGCAGACACGATAATAATTCTGAACACATGAAAACTTTGTTAGTCTCCAATTCATGAACCATTTTATTAATAAAATATATCTACTATCATCTATATTCTTTCTGTGGGAAGAAGCATTTGAATAATTATTTATTTTTTCCAAATAGTTACATATAATACATTAGTGTGGAGATGAAAAAGTGAGGTGGTAGGAGAACTTATTTTTTTTCAAATTGTTTAAGAAACTGCTGTGTTATTTCATCAAGGCCCTCAGAAGGAACTGATGGGGGGAAAATTTAGAAAACAAAATCCTTACTGACACTTGACATCCATGCTTTTGGTCTTGACAACATTATCTAAAAAAAAAAAATGCATTATCTACATATTTATACCCAATACTTAGATAAGGCACGGCACATGAGTTTGTGCACATGCTGCCTCATGCTTCACTATCAAGGCATTGCTACCTTTCAATATCATTTCCCTAAACAGTATGTAAAAGAATCATCCATTATTACAAATTTACACCAAAAATTCTTTCTGTACATGATTGTCTCAGTGATGTACATTTTATAAGTTTAAATTAGACATACTTAAAACTATGTGATGTGCTAAAATTCAAAGTACTGTACTTGCCATGTTGTGATGCAAAGGCCTTGAATCGCTTCTAATGCTATCGTCTCTTCAATTAGTTAATGTCAAAAGAGTCTGGTGGGCAAATTGTGGGGTATGTGAATTATACCTCAATAAAGCTGTTTTTTTTTAAAGTCTGTTCATAAATAAGTAGAGATGTACAGATTACCCTGGGTATGAGACACCAAAAAGTAAACCTTCTTTACAAGAAAATTTCTCCACTGGTATTCAGGAAACACGTTTCAGTCTCTGTTGTGCAATCAGGTTTGCTGTATTGGAGAAGCTATTCACATCACATTGAAAATGCTAACAACTGAAGCGTTTGCAGGTCCTCTCTTCACAGGTTTGAACCGTGTAGTTAATGTGGCAGACACATTATGCTGTGCTAGAACATTCTCATGGCTTTTCATTGGATTCACAGTACCAGAGTCAACAGCTGTTTTGAAGAAATAGACGTGGTCCTCCATTCACCACAAGGGCAGAGGTCAAGACCGACAGCAGCTGCATATCAGCAGGCAGAAATCGCTAAGTTCTGGAGGCCGTCGCCGATGCGAGACTGGGGTCTGCTGGATCTGTCCCTGGTCACAGAGCAGCTGTGCGGTGTCAAAGTGCTGAGCGTTGTTACAGGTACTCCAGTTCCAAGGCGTGGTGCAGGGCCATGAGGTCTGAGTGGCTAGAGATCCTCCAGAAGGGCATTGCATGCTGCAGGAGGGGCACATAGACATGTGAGGACCGAGCACCCAGTGCCAGCCCTGCTGGCTCCTTTGGAAATTCACTGCCACACTCACCCCCATTTTCAGTATCGTGAAAAATGCCAGCTAACATCTTAACATCACACCTGTTTACAACAAAAATTCAAACTTAAACTTCGGGTAAGAATACTGGACTCAGTTTTAAAATGTAATCTAGAGTCCGTTTCTTTGAAGAAGGGGATGGATAGTTCCTAACTGGATCTACACCGTGACTTGAATGCCAATTCCAAGCTTTAAATAAAAGAATGTTGCCAAATACAGCAGCTTTTCAAAATACATATCCAGTGGGTTTTTCATGATGAAAGTTTAAAAAGCTTGTACTTTGAGTTTAAGCAATTTTCTTTAGTTAGTAGTACTTTACATTTTCTCTAACTTAATCGTGGCTCATATGTGAAGCAACATTTTTCCATTTATTTTCTTCAGTTATTCTTCATATTGGCCTTAAAATGGCATTATCATATGGAAAAAATTTTAAATGAACATCTAAAGTTTTTTTTGATTTGTTTTGTTTTTTGTCGTTGTTGTTTAAACTTCAATTTAAAAATCTCGTTTCAGCAATGGGAATGTTTGTGAAACACGTGAACAAACCAAAGACAAGAAAAACAGGAAGAAACCAGAAGTTACATCATTCATGAAGGGCGAAAATGTGATGAACTTGTATTGCCCCAAAGTACTATAGTAAGTATTGATACATCAGTAAAATCTTATGAAGAGAAAGATAATCATCACCTTCCAGAGGACAAAATTCTGTTTACCTTATAGACTAGGATTCTTATGCAAAAAATTAATGTGGAGCCTGCAGTATAATTTGCAATTATAGTTCCGAGAAATCTGAAAACATTTTCAGACTAATAGAATTTCACATAGAAGCAAACAGAAATGAGTTTTTTTTTTTTTTTTTTTTTTTTAATGTGTAGATAACAGTGGAAGCCATTAACAATTTTGATATATAGATCACATAGCTGCTACATACTGGGATACAAACTATTACTTATTAATAATGTATTTGTCTCAGATTATCTGTTGAAATCACATACCACAGTCCAATATTAGATGTAGACCTTTCTGGACTCAAGACTATTTTGGAATATCTGTATATATTTGTTATTGAGTGGTAACAGAATAGTCTAGAAATGAGTACTAAATATTTATTTTTAGGAGGATGGTCCACTTGGCAACTTCACACTGTAAGATGAAGCATTGTATATTCCTTCATTCAGAGAGAGCACACTGTGCCAGGGGTAGAAGATCCAGAGATGCATATGTTGCTGGCTCACCCTCTCTCACAGTCTGAGTAGCAAAAATGCACAACAATCATCAGTGTTCATCTATGTCTTGTAGGAGAAGAACAATTATCTTTGCCTAGGAAACTGGGAAAATATCTGAAAAAAGGTGATAGTTGAGCTAGGTATGAAGGATTAACATTCAGATAAACACTCTGATAGCTGTGTGTGTTGGGGGACAGAAAATAATGGAGAAATTCATTGTTGGCATACTGGCTGGGTATGAGAGAAAGACTTGGTTGGTTACATGAGTGGCTGCAGGAGCCAGCTGACGCAGGGCCTAGTAAGCTCTGCTAAGGAGTTTATCCGTAATAATCTCCCAATAGTTATGATTTATTGGATATTGTGTTAGGCACTATGCTAAGCAACTCAGAGACACAGAGGTATTACTATTACTATTGTGTTAGTTAAAAAAACCCTGAGGCTTAGTGATGGAACAGAGAGGTTTAAATAATATCTGGTAAGGAGTGAAGCCAAGATCCGTACCAGGTGTGACTTTGAAGCTCATATGCTGTAATGCCTTCTACCTGTTTTCTGTGGGCGTTTCATTCAGCTGTGTAAATTATCAGCAACTTATCAGTACCATAGAACACGTTCAATCTCTCGCTCTTTCTCTCTCTGCCCCCATCCATCTCTGTGGGGTTACAGACACTGGAAAACAGTGACTATGATTCATAGATCTTGGTTAGAAAAATGATCATAGATTTCCTCCTTATTAGAACAGAAATTCATGTTGTAAAATGTAGAACCATAAAAGATAATACAAATAATTTCTTATCTACTACATAAAGCTAACCACGATAAACATTTCTTTATATTTTCATACATGTACACACTCAAACATACTTGAAATGTCTATCCAGTATGTACCATTCAACATTCTACTAATTTTACTACTTAATCTCAAATCCATTTAAGACACATTTTAAAAGAAAACTATTATTTTAAAAGTTTTCAAGTATTCAACCGGGCAGTGTTTATATTTAACCATCTACTTGCTATCTATTTTATATCCTCTTTATTTCTAATTGTGTTTTTCTTATAAAAACATATAAAAATATTTGTGCAAAGTGGAATGCTTTTTTTCAGAGCAGGTTCAGTCAAATTCTTTTGCATGTCAACTGTCTGAGGTTCCATATGTTCCCCATAGACAAGTTCTCTGCATATACAGCCATTAACAATGCAAATCTGAAAACTATTGTTGCAGTCAGAACCCTGCACTGAAGAATGCCATGACTCTCACAGAAATTGAAAAGGAAACTGAAAAAATTTCTTTGGTACATAAAGTATAAAGTGGGGATTTAATTCCACAGTAAACAAAGGACTGGTTCAATGGCTATGTGTCTCATCTGTACATGCGTATGGGTTGATCCTGCCTAGAGAACACTTACGTTTTTCTTTTAAACTATACTCAACACTATCTGGAAAAGTGAGATGATCCACAAACAGCCCTAAGTTGGTTTGTTTACTGGCACTAAAATACAAATGGCTTTAGTCTTCCTGTAGAGAGTATTAATAAGAACCACCTGGTCAAGCAGCATTCTGAAATGAGGTCAAAGAATGAAACTTCCTGTAGTATATTACAGACAACTCATCACAGTGCAGTGGGGATGGGCCATTCATTTGGGCGGAAGTGCCAAAGATTCTACAATGAAAACTTTGCAAATCTTAGGTGTACCTGAAAGAGAATTGGAAGACTCTGGGGAGGATAGCAACTCTGTCCTCTGCACTTTTTCATGACATGCAGGGTAGTGATGTCAGCTGTCGTTAGCAGTTTCATTCTCACAAAAATAGTGGACTTAAGAAATGCACAATTTATATTAAGTGAATGACTATAAGAAGACTGAGTGTAGAGGAGAGGATAGTTGTCAAACTCCCGTTGACAATCAGAGCTAATACTGCTTGATAATATTTTCCCTAAGTAGGTACTGATGTGAAGATTTTATGAATTTATAAAAGCTCAGGACAAGTGGGTACAAAATAAACTTTTTTTTTTTCTTGCATCAATGTTTAGCCACTAGGACAAACACTTCTTATATGAAATCAGAGAGAAAGAGCAGCAAAAGAGGAAAAGAAAAACATATGCTAGAATGATAAGACTTAGGTTATATTCTCAACTTTGACATTAGCCATGTGACCTTCAATTATGGCACAGTCTGCCTGGAGCCCTAGTTTCTTTATAACATGAGGATTTAGGGAAAATGACTCAGGGTTGCTTCTAGGTCAAATAAAGTCTGTGACCTTATT